>SNQJ01S0016498.1:0-67080 GCA_010110895.2 Picea sitchensis
AGTGGTTTTTTGAGGATTTGTTCAACATGGCTTTGGCTAGGAAGAGGCATGAGTTGGCCTGATGCCAGGTAAACCTGTGTGGTGCATTTTCGGGTTATAACAATAGGTTAAGATTTCTCTTTACAGATTAGTAGTAATTATGAGTTTTATCTTAATAATAGAGTTCACTTGCTTAATAGTTTTGATTAGTTACCTGTTGAGTAATTTGATTAGTTTACTTGATGAATACGTTTTAATAGGTTAGTTGTTTGCTTGTTTACTTGTTTCTTCTCATTAATTTGAATAGATTGATTAGATTAATTTGTTGTTGTTGTTGATTATATGAATAGATTAATTTTGTGTAAAGTAGGGTTTTGATTAACTTAACTTGTGTAAAGTAGGGTTTTCATTTGCTTCTTTAGGAACAATCCATCAATCCGTTGTTTAAAAGTTGCTTAGTCTAAATAGTTTAATTTCATTAATATGGTTTTCTCATTGATAGTCTTTGCTTAAGTAGGTTAGCCCTCATATAGACCATATCCTTAGTTAGACTATACTTCCTCTAGATTTTCTTCCTTGGCACATATAGTGCTACAACTCTAAGTTTACTTACCCTGGGTTGACAATTTAATTGAGGGATTTAGTGCATATAGAAAACCCATCATTCATCCAAGTAGAAAATCACTGAATCATCAAGAAAAGGCCTTAAAAAATCATTCATAACTCTCATGAATGTAGCAGGAGCATTACAAAGCCCAAATGGCATTACCATCCATTCAAACAAACCTTGCCTTCTTTTGAAATTTGTCCTCCATTTGTCTCTTTCAACAATCCTAATATGATGATATCCACTTCTCAAATACAACTTAGTAAAATACTTAACATATTTCAATTGATCAAGAAAATCATCAATTCTAGGAAGAAGATAAGGATTCTTTTCTGTAATTTTTTTCAAGGCTCTAAAATATACACACATGCGCCATGTACCATCTTTCTTTGGCACTAAAACAATTGGTGACCCACATGGCAATGTGCTTGGCATGATAACCCCTTTGTCAAGCAAATTTTGGATTTTTTTTTTAATTTCAACATTTGTTACGAGGGAAAAAATTCTCTATGGACAAGGGTAAACCACAACAGACATGTATGACTGTAGAAATCAAATCAATTCCAACATATACTATATAAAAGAATGTGCAAGATAAGAAAGAGGCCTACCTTGATCCAACGTTTGATGATGTTCCACCATTGAGAACTTCAACCCAAAATTTTATACCTGCAATATGTTCTCAACCAACAAGCAAAGCAAGTAAATAGTGATAATATAAAAAGGGTTAGCACATCAAATATCATAATCCATTAATAAACCTTAAAAACATGCCCATGGATAATAATCATATATTTGCATGATACCAATAGGACGGGAAAGGAGTATTTCTATTAATAATTGATCAACAGAAGTGACAACATTACAGACATTCATGTCAGAACGATTTGAAACCAAGAAACCAATGTCCTTCCAAATGGGTCTCCACCACTTCAATCCTCTACCAAAGGCAAGATCATAGAAAAGAGACAATGAGGTTCTCTCAACAATAGGGAAAGATCTTGGGGGATGAACATTGTGTTCAGACTTGAGGGACAAAGGGATGCAGACTCAATATGAAGTAATTTCTCTAGAGTAACATTGCTCTTAAAGTTGAATTATTTCTCCTTTTTTCCATATCTCAGAATCATGCTCTTATAGCCTTCGGAATGCAACTGAAGGGTTGAGTCGGAACGTTTCCAGTATATGGAAGATCAAGGATCATACATCTCCTGGCGTGACATGGAAACCCGACTCCATTTTTGTATTTTCTGGCACAAATCTCTATGTACGCGGGTTGTAGTGGAGAAGACCACGTATACGCATGTTGTATAGTACTTAGGGCACGTCTATGTAGAAAAACATGTTTTTTTAGCTCTGGATTCATCAAAAAGGGATGACAAGTCTGCATAGGGAAATGGAAAAAGGCCCTCTGTGAAAGATAGCAATGGTGAGGCAAATCTTGCTATAATAGATGTCCCCTAATGTGTGAGATCAGAGGAGTATCTGTGATGGTCGAAATACATTATAAATAACCCAGAAGTGGAGTGGTAGAGAACCAACTGGATGAACTCGATTGCTCATTACATTTTGTACTGACTTTTCATACATGGCTGGCAAGAATACAATGCAGATCCATGTGGAAAATATAACCAATTAAGTGTTCGTGGCCATGAATAGGAAAATACAAATGTGGTTATATGACAAAAGTTTTCATAATCACGAACAAGGCCCAGTAGAACCAGTCTCAAAACCAATCTGAAGATATTTGTATACCATGGAGTACAATCTGATCTCCCATGATCACTGAAGTCATATAGGTACTAGTCCAATGAAAAGGAAGAAACATCTCAAGAAAGTTGTGGCCACATAGTGATGTATTCAAGTCTTCTAAACTATCTGCCAAGGGCGCAAGTCTACATCATGTGAATAAAGGAGTTGAGTTCGAACACAATGAGACATCGTTTGATTACCGATCATTGAGGTATACCGTTAACAAACGTGAGACAACCTACCAATAATGAAAGTAGGTATCAAGGCACCGGGCACATTCCTACAAGTGTGAATAAAGGAGTCAGTGTCGAACACTTGATGAATCCATTGAGCAGGAGACATTGATGTATTCCCATCTGTCAATGGCGAGAGCGCCTGCCACTAATGACTGTAAACCTCAAGGTACTCATAAAAATCTAGGTCCCATATCCAGAATAAATGAGGAGAATTTGATGGAAAGAGACCCGTTGAAAGGAGAGCATTAAGGCATCTCTCATCAGTCAGCATGAGGAGCAAAGAAGGAGATTCATAATTTGGTGGAGATCATACGAAGAACATGTTCATGAACCAATGACCCTGTGCATCTTTCGCGTGTTCCAAATGCAAGCAGTACATGAAAAAGACCCTCTTAATAGCAGCCAATGATGAAAATTGTTGACAAAGGTGAGGAAACCACCAATAAGGCTAATGGTATCCAAGACACTGCACGAATCCCAAAGTGTGAATATATGTCTTGTCGTCGAACACAAGGGAAACCACCCAATCAACAACCAATGATGAAATGTCGATTGTTGGGTTCAAGGTGACCTAACAATGATGAAATTAGGGCCAGTGTGCATGATAAGACCATAGTATCATGTGATTCAGAGACAAGCTGAGGGTATGGCTAACATGCAAAGTCATGATTTCTGAGGAGTGACTAACACAGGTTGATAGACTTCCTTTGAACAAGAGAATGAGACATATGGTAGACTCTGGAAATATAGACCCATTGATATAACTATCATATGCAGGAGGCATCAATAATTTTCTCTATGAGGATTAGAAGAGTAAACAGTCGGTAGAGAAAGCTCTGTAATAGGATCAACTTCCTAAGGCCATGCTAAACCCAAAATTATGATGACGCAAGGACTCAGTAACTTTGTTCTCTATTCAAAGGAGACACGACTACTGCCAAATATAATACAGTACTCCCTTCCCACCCATCTTTTTTTGTTTTTTCATAAAAAATGAATGTTATGATACAGAGGATGAAACGAGTGTTGCAAGTAAGAAAAACTAGTTCCAACAGTGGAACGTACCTATGCTCAGTGCAAGGAAATGCATGTGGGAGATGGACACTCGGGGTGATGTTCCCTCCAGGGTATAGGGTATCAAATTGCGAAGGATATAAACAAGGCTCTGCTTGGTTGAGGATGCAAAATTACTTAAGAAACGGTTTATAATGCAAAGAGGGAACTGGCTAAAGGCTCAATACTGCAAGCGAGGGAATGAGATGCAATCAAAACTTGATGCCAAAAAATGTCCTTTTTTATGTATTTTAGTCTAATTGGTGTGAAAAAGGGACAAACTTGTTCCAAATAGACGTCTTTTCAAATCTAATTTAAGAGTGTGAAAAAGAAAAGTTCACTCGATGATCTTTTCTATTTTTGGTAACAAGTAGGAAAATATATTAACTAAGACTCATGACCTTTCAAGTTCAATTTAACGGGTGTGAAAGGGATAAATTCACTCGAAAATATTTTCAGTTTTTAGACTATTCGGAAAAGAGCTTAAATCAAACTCGTTGGGAGATTCTAGGCAGCAACTCATGGGGGAGGCCAAGGATCCCGTGTTAGACTTCTGTGGAATGTCAGTATCTTACGAAGAAGTGACACACGCTTGGGAAAACCCAAATCTCTCCAAGTCAAGGAGGATAAAGTACTAACATAGGTTATCGTCTCCGTGCTATATTGGATAATGTATTTTCCTGGAAAAGACATAGGTGGAGGCATTGGATACCCCACAAGACCACCCCAATCTAAGGGAATCTCTTCAAGACTTGGAGGGAGAGAACTCAGGAAGAGTAAAACTCTCTCTTGTTCAAAAGGTGAAGTACTATAAATGCTAAGGGCATGGCATAGAAGGTATAGAAATAGAACCAGAAGAGCGGGATTGACCAAAAATTGTATTGTCGCGACCTCTTCCTTAGACTTGTCACTCTTTGAGAGAAGAGTAGGATCGACCGAAGATTGCATCGGCATGACCACTTCCTCAACCATTAGTTGAATAGGATGAAATACAACAAGGTCAATAGGTGCATCACCCCAAAAAATAGGAATGTTGTCGGTCGAAGATTTCATTGACACGATCGTTGGTTGAACAATATGAGAGACAACAAGGTCAAGAGACACATCACCCCCAAACATAGGAGAGGTGTCGGTCGAAGATTGCATCGACATGACCATAGGTTGAACAGGATGTGAGACAACAAGGTCAAAGGACACATCAAATCCTAAAATAAAAGGGGTGTCAGCCGAAGATTGCATCGGCATGACTATTGTATCAGCCAAAGAAGGAACAAAGTGTTGTGAAACCATAGATGGATCAGAACCTGAAGGGCCCTTAGGTGAGTCCCACACTTTTGGTATCCCAACAGTAACAGAACACAAACAAGTAAGATGACTTCCTTCACAAGTCCTACAAATGAATCTAGGATTACTTCTAAGACGTCTAGGCTTCTCAATCATATGAATGCCCCCAACATGACTTGCATTGGCTAGTGACATGCTCCCAGCATGACTTGCAAAGGCTAGTAGAAAATATCCAACATGACTTGCAGAGTTTGGTGATGAATCCCCAACATGACTAGTAGAGGTTGGTGATGTATGTGTAGTGTGACTAGAAGTGACTAGACATGTGCTCCAATCATGACTTGCAACAGCTGGTTGCAGGTCTTCAACATGACTTGCAAAGGTTGTCGACCAATCTCCAACATGACTAGCAGAGGTTGGTGATATAATTCCAGTGTGACATGCAGTGACTAGACTTGTGCCCCCATCATGACTTGCAGTGGCTGGTTGTAGGTCTTAAACATGACTCACAAAGGTTGTCGACCAATGTCCAACATGACTAGCAGAGGTTGGTGATACAATTCCAGTATGACACGCAGTGATTGGACTTGTGGCGGTGGTAAATTGTGAAATTTGAGACCAAGGTCCAATGAAATATTGGTTCTGAGAAATTGTTGGCTAGGAAGGATCCTAGTTTACACCCTGTTATCACTCCAAGAAACCCTCTGTGGTTGCAGACCAGAGGTGCTTGGTAACTTAAGAAATGAATGTTTTTTGTATTTTGTGAATGTGGATCAATGGGACAACTCAATACATCTTATAGCATCCAGACATGAGAATGATAAGCAAATAGACAGTGCTCTCAAAGATTGATTAATCAGCAAGTAGCTTTAAAGTGGGTGGAGAACAAATTGTAACTAAACCAGCGCAAAGCAGGGTCTAAGAGACAATCAAAAGAATCATTATCAGGCTATGAGCTAAACAATGGGATGAAAACCATTCAAAGCTTGACAACACAGATAATAATGCAGAAGAAAGATGGAAAGCTGACAATCAAAATTGAAAGAAACCTGTGATCTATATTAACATAACAAGGTCTGAGTACAATAGCCAATTACTCTATCCAAAATCGAACCTATAGAACTCCAAATGTCTTTGGATTTATAGCCTCTTACAATCAGTTTCAGATCCTAAAACAATGGATCTGATATTCTAAAAATAGAAAGTCAAAACTAATTCACAAAAGATAAGGAGATCCTCAAGATGAGGTCAACCTTTATCTTTTAGTCTTCAAACATTGGTTGAAAGTTGATGAAATGTAGCCTAGCCTTCCAAGGATCTTTGATTTGCTCCTTTGAAAATTAAGATTCGGGTGATGATGTGTGCCAAAAATCTATCATTTTTTCCTTGAAAATCACTAAATCTAGTCAAAAAATTCCCTTTGACTTTCATCTCCAAAATGGCCTCAAATTTTGCTTTGATAATTCATAGCTAGCTTATTGTTGAAGGAAGGATTCAGAGCATCAATCCCAAAAATTCTTGATGGGTGAAAATTTGGCTATTACGGCCCATGGCTTGACTTTCAACGATAACTCACTAGAAAATACATCCTTAGGCTGGCTGAAGGTCAAACTTTCCCTGACTAACTAGTCAAAAATTAAGCATGCAACATTTGTTGAAAGCGGACTGATTTTCAAAATCGAATTTCAGTCATAAAAAATCCATTTTCATATATGAATAGTCGATAAACATCTAGAAGTCTCATCTTTCAATGTTGTTGTGGATCTTGAATTTGGAGTTCGGGAAGAGATTGAAAAGTTCCCTACAAGTTAAATTATCATTCTTTCCATTGCAATTCAAAACACTGAGCGATCCTTTGTGAACAATGCGATGGAAACAAGATTTGTCGATATTTGCCAACGGGAGTACAGCCTCTGTTGGCTGTTGATAATCTTGACTTTCCTCGGTGCGTCTCTTTGCTTAAGCACACATTAGGCTGCCGGAAAATGTACACTCCTGGCCAGCGTGCCTCTTTGTAGAAGGCCCTCCTTAGTTGTTGAAAGCATGTATCTTTGATAGCACGCCACGGAAGAACTGATTTTAAAACCTTTTTAGATTTGACACTTTCAACAGCGCGCCGACTGATGAAGCGATCTCCTTAGCTGTTGAAAGTGGACACTTTCCACGGCGCACAATGAACCTTTGAAAAACAAGTTAGCTGTGGAAAGTAAAATATGAACAATTTTGAAAAAGAAGACTTTACAATTCAAATTATTTCTAAGTCAAACCGAAATCTAAAAAATTTGCAGCTGAAAGACTTAACAATGAGTTGAGAAAACTATCAATAGCCACGCTATCCACCATAAAACCCAACAAAAATGATGGTGCTATTTTAGGGGTTAACATCTGGCTCAAGCGGAAGTTGGAATCTCCTACTTGAGGTTTCCAAGAACCTAGTAGTTCGAGAATCCTTTACCATTGGGCTATGGAATCATTCGACCTCTTTGGTGGTTAACAAGAGCCACCCTGCAGACCGCCTAAACCAACAAAAACATAAACTTACCCAAAAATCGAAAACTTGATGAATCTCGATTATATGCAAAGAGAATATCCCTCTGCTCACCGTTATAGAATTTCTTGGCGACTTCTCCATAGGAAAACTCCTTTGAAGGAACTTGGATTGTACTGATGAAAACAGGAAAGTTATCTGCATTCACCAAAGATCTCTTTGCAATGTCTAATTTGGAAGAAAGAGCTCGTAGTACACCATCTGCTTCAGCACGAACAAATATCGCTTTAAGGGCAAAAGTTTAAGCAGGGATTCAACAGGGCCGGTCTCATTCACTCTGTTAATGTAATATTTGTTTCTGCACGTAAAAATTCTGTTCTTCTTCAATTGGCTGCCCTGTTTCCGTGCCTTAAAATCTGGAGATGATATATGCAAATGAAGAGACACTTCCCTCACAATTTGATTCAATGGAAGAGTATGATGATTGACTTATGAGTCACCACACTAGAACAATATTTATGGCAAATATGAAACAGATTCTAGCAATGATAATGGGACTCTACCATTTGACACTTGCATTCTGCTGCAACTTGCAGATTTCACACAGCCAGTCACTTTCAGATACCTTGTCTAACATACTTGGCATGCAGTAAATGTGTTTGGCACCATCATTACACATGCCACAGACAACAAGCATCTCTTTAACTTGTGTCCCCACAAAAATCACATACTTTAACATCATCCTCTGCTGAAAAATGTTCACTAGATTTTTCAAGGAGTGACTATCATAGAAGTGGATCTTCTAAATAGCTGGCCATTTCGGAGGGGACAAAATTTATGTTGGCTTTGTCAATATGAAAATTGTCGTAATTTAATCTACGCATCATGTGAAGTGTCTTCCTTAATTGTTCTCAATTGCTCCCGGAGTTCTAGATGAAGATGGACCTACCTCCATGAGAACATGGTTTATATCATTTCGATTAGTCTGTTCGGCATGCACGATATAACACAAACCCAGCGTAAAAATTACTTTTCACACATTCATTTCTATGATAATTTGGACCCTTGAACTTCATGATTTCAAACCGTGAACTTTCTTCAATTCACCGTTTACGCGAAGCTGGCAAACTTGTCTAATTCATGAACATGATATCAAAAGATAAAGACTGATTTTGCGCTGTCCATCAAATTAGTTATTCTGCAATTATCGGTAAACTCGTTCATCAGGCCCAACACCAGCGAAGTTCATCGTGCAATTGTTCGATTCAAAAATTATTCTCGGATGGCTACGCGCGAGAAACCACTAACCATTTGGTTTGTGATCTAAACCTTTTCACATGAACATCATTAGGTTTGTGATCTAAACCTTTTCACAGGAACATCATTAGGTTTGTGATCTCAAACTCTTGCCACTCACGTTTAGAAGAATATTCCCTTCCTGCTTATGATACTAATGTTTCCACTCTACAAAAACTAACATATCAATCATCAATGTAGAAATGGTTTGGTTGTAACAATATGAAGATTGAAGAATCAATGGCTCGAGAAAACTATTTCTAAGCTTGATAAGCTCGTCTTTATAGTAACATACCTATTTGTTCCATGTTTTGCTTTGGATGATTAGGATCCCTCTTTATGATTCGGTCCTTTTACTTCTTCCGGCAAATATTGTTTCCTGAAGCCGCAGCATCTAAAACATTTATGTCTTGCAAACAAGAAATACCTGCAAATTGTGCCCACGAACTTTCGGATGGTTTGTGATACCATACTCCTCTTAATATATCTGAACCCAACTTTATAGTTACAAGGTAACCACGCTCAGACTTCCCATCAATAACTCATGTTACAGGTTGATCCATTGAAGATGTGGGATCGACTCCAACAATTGGCAAAGGCAAACTTTTCTTCTTTCGCTTCTTGACTTCTAGTTTCTTTTCATCTAAACTGGCATGGAAAGATTCATTATCCGATGACTGAGAAGCGGGACTTCACAGTGAGCCAATTTTATGACCTGATCCAAGGCCACCGGATGTAACCTCAACATAGAAGATGTAGATCCGATTCACGGCCTTCAATAGTTGGATCACGATGCTTGATTTTGAGGTGATGAATGCTCAGCTTTAATCACGGAACAGAATGTAATGAAACAAAATGTTGTTATGATTATGTTCTTCAAATCGGGGATTCGACCATATTACGCCACTTGAACGGATTTGGAGCTGATTTTGTCGTTGCCAGATGTCTTAGTTCCTTTCAAATTGCCATCGAATGATCAGGAGAAAGATAAATTGCGGGGACAGCAAGTTTCAAGCAATTGGAGTTCGTCTTATGAAGACATATGATCTTTGGCTTACTCGGAGTCACTATTTGATATAACTAGAAGCGGACTTGAAGGAGATCTTGGAATTTATGTTGCTCGGCTTGCTTGTGTTCGGGCATCGAATATTTGGCATTAGTTCTCATTTCAGCTTGACATCTTCATGCATGATGCGGATGAGGGCTGTGCCATTGGAAGCGGCAGATACTGTCGGTCGAGTCCCTCCCCTCACATAGCGCTTTGCTCCAGGGTTGATTTCGAGACCACCTACGGTATGATACCTTGCAAAATTGTTGAGCCATCTTTTGTTGCCCAGGCATTGCGGTTGGGCAATCTACCATTATGAGGGACTACAATTTGCACCTTGATATACAGATGCATGATCTAGACGTCTAAGAGCAGTTGCAGTCCTTGCATGATCTGTAAATATTGCTAATGCATTCTTGTCATTCGGCCATACAAGTTCATACTCACCTCCAAACCTCAAAATCAAGGAACTCACTTATGCCTCTCTTGGTAAATCAGAGAATGCAAGGACAATCCTGACATCCATATCTACAAAAGAATTAAAAGGAGGAGGTTGCACAAGCCCTATGGTAGGAAGTGAGCCTTTGGGCATCATGCTACGCACTGGGGCGCTTGACTTCGGTGTAGCCTGTATGATCAAAAAACGTTTTGGTTCCCATCTGGCTGAATATATGAAAGATATCTTTCGCAAGATGTCTCAACATATCCTTTTATCCTTTGGAATAGGACCAAAAACATGCACACGAATGTTGTTTGAGCTAGATTTTGTTTTCCCCAAAACCAAGTATCTAAACCTTTCCTTAACAGCTGAAACCTATTGTGGTTCTCTCCTGATCAACTCGGCCCGAAGTTAGAAATCTGTTCACTCCTTACGGATCAATTGTTGTGCAAATGTAAAAGCATGCGCCAGAATCATCTTCTCCAACTTTGTACATTCATCATCACATGCAATCTTTCTCTGGCTGTAAAGGAACATCTTTTAGTGGCACCAACAACAGGCACTTGCATGTCCTTGGACGTTTCAGTAGCTGTCAGACTTGCAAGTAGCTTCATCTCCATCTGTGAATTCATCTTTAAACTCGTTGCTATGTCATGAATTTGCAATGATTGCCTTTCCAAGACATTGATATCCCTTTCTTCAATTTCCCTAATGAAAGAGACAAATAGCTGTAGGGCCAGATTCAACTGAAGAGACATCTTCAAGTGAACAGATAGCACAATTAGTTGGAAAATTCATCAGTGGACGTCGTGAAGGCCACTTTATATTATCCCAATCAACAGTTGGAGGGAGCATTTTATAAAATTTTTGCATGAAGAAAACCCTGACATTCATTTGCATTAATTTCTATTTTGTCCAACCATTTAACTGAGCGTGCACCGATTGTGCCTGGAACAACAACACAAAGGGGGTATCCATGATCCCTGCTCAATAACTGGTCATTTATTTCATATGCAAGCAACACATCAACACTAATCCCCCTGCAAACACATCTCCCCACACAGCTTACATACGCTGCTCTACTTATTAAAACAAGCGAAAATGATCGTGCTCATAAGAAGAGAGATTATTTTTCTATCTATCTACGCTAACTAGTAGAGGCGCTTGATCAAGTGGCGTGCTTCAATGAAACTGTATGTCAGAAAGTGATTTGTTGAAACTGTTCTTGATCTTAACCCAAAAATTGATGGAAGCCATATGACGCATAAATATAGTTGATATGAAGCAAATTGTCCTTCGTCTGACAAAAATGTTTTACACACTTGCTTCTCATTGATTGGAAATAGTTATCTTGGGGTCATAAATGTCGAAGAAATACCTCTTTGAACTCTTGCTCAAAGCGTAATTTGAAGAAGAGATGCACGAAAACTATCTTTACTATCTGCTTGTTGGATCGCAATTTCGAATCGCTTGAAGAACATATAATAGAGCTGTTGATCTGAATCTTTCTCACGCCTTTCCTACAAATGTCTGCTTTGCACTCACGTCTTTGTTTGCAAATTTGGAAGATGTGGGCTGCCTTCAACATCTATTGTTGCTCGAATACTTTCAAATGTTGAACTTTCAATCTGCTCATCATCTTTCAATTTTTTATCATGTGTGCTGCAATCAAAGACTGAAAGCTGTCCTTTCTATCTATTGCGGGTTTGAGACTGTCCTTTACAGATAAGTCAGCCTGCTCAACATATTCAAAGTTTTGAAAGGAGGCAGTCTGATCTTTATGAAGACATCTTTGATCATCTCTTTGTGTGGCTAAAGAAACAATCTCTTCAGTTCATAACAATCGGACTTAAGGATGGAAAGAGAGGCGTTCAGTTTCTTTATAATCATTTGTAATTCATTTTGATGGGAAAACACAATATCGTGAAGATCATTTACGGGATGTGACATATTATGAGGGGAAGCTCTCTAGATTTACATCTTCAAGTTTACAATGTAATTCATATTCATCACACCAATTATCAAATGCAAACTCATCTGAAAATACCTTTTACAGTGCTCATTAAATAATCTGTGAAAATACTTCAATGATGAAATGTTTGAATGAGGTAAAGAGAAATACCACTGGCGTGCATCACCATATAATGAAAACATGAACATCTTCATGCGAAAGATCTAATAGATCCATGCACTCATGAAACGAGGAGGTGCGAGTTGTCTTCTTTGCTTTCTTTGAAGATAGGTAGAAAATCTCCCCATTTTGATATATTGGGTACTGGATGTGGGGAACCAGAAACTGAAGAGAAGTCTAGTGGTGCAAACCTCCGAGCCAAAAAGAGAAGAAAACGCTTTTGACATTTGAATGTCGTGGAGTCATGCTTGAATCCGTCCTTCAGCCAGATGCATGAGATAGATGATTACAACCTGATAGTGTCTATTCCTTGTCTATCATCAAAAGAATAGATGCTTGTGATTCTTTCGGAAGATAAATACGAATAAGCTCCGACAGCAGCCATTTTCATTATCACTCCAAGAAACCCTTGTGGTTCTTGGACCAGTGCTTGGTAACTTAGAAATGAATTTTTGTATTTTGTGGTGTGGATCAATGGGACAACTCAATACAACCTAGCATCGAGACATGTGAGAATGGTAAACAAATAGACGGTGCTCTCAAAGATTGATTAATCGACAAGTAGCTTTAAATTGGGTGGAGAACAAATTGTAACTAAACGAATGCAAGCAGGGTCTAGAGACAATCAAAGAATTATTATCGGCTATGAGCTAAACAATGGGATGACAGCCATTCAAAGTTTGACAACACAAATAATAGTACAGAAAGAAAGATGAGAATATGACATCAAGAATTGAAAGAAACGTGATACGTATTAGCATAACAGATGGGTACAATAGCCAATTACTCTATCCAAATCAGACCTTATAGAACTCCAAATGTCTTTGGCTTTATGGCCTCTTGTCGGTTTCAGATCCTAAAACAATGGATCTGATATTCTAAAAAATAGAGAGTCAAACTAATTCACAAAGATAAGGAGAGATCCTCAAGATGAGGTCAAACCTCTATCTTTGGTCTTCAAACATTGGTTGATAGTTGATGAAGTGTAGCCTAGCGATTCCAAGGCTCTTTGATCTGCTCCTTTGAAAGTGGAATTCGAGATTTGATGATGTGTGCCAAAATCCCTATCATTTTTCCTTGAAAATCACCAAAATCGATCAAAAAATGCCCTTTGACTTTCATCTCCAAAAATGGCCCTCAAATTTTTCTTTGATAATTCATAACTAGCTTATTGATGAAGGATTCAGACCATCCAATCCCAAAATCTTGATCACGGGTGGCTATTTTGGCCATGACATCTTTCAACACTAACTCACGCATCTGCTCCTTAAGTACATTTGAAGAGCGCCAACTCCTGACTAACTAGTCAAAGTGCATACAACATTTTGATGAAAGCGGACAGATTTTCAAATCAATTTCGGTCATAAAATTCATTTTTCATATATTAATAGTTGATCGACATCTAGAGAATCTCGGATTTCCAATGGTGTTGTCGGATCTTAATTTAGATTTCGAAGGGATTGAAAAGTTCCACAGAGTTTAAGTATCATTTTTCATTTGCAATTCAAAACTCTAAGCGGTCCTTTGTGAACAATGTATTATATGGAAACAAAGATTTGATCTGATGTTTCCAACCAGAGAGTACAGCCTCTGTTAGCTATTTATAATCTTGACTTTCCTCGGTAGCATATGCTTTGTAAGCCCCTTTTAGCTGCGGAAAGTATGCACTCCACGATCGCCACTTTGAAAGACCCTCCTTAAGCATTGAAAAGCATGTATCTTTGATATGCATACTAGGAAGCTGATTTTAAGAACCTTTTAGTTGACACTTCCATTGTGCCAAGCCAGGTAAACGATCTCCTTAGAGCACGTTGAGAAAGTGGACACTTTCCACAGCGCATAATGAACCTTTGAAAACAAGTTAGGCTATTGGAAAGTAAAATATGACAATTTTGAAAAAGAAGACTTTTATGGTTCATATTATTTTCTAAGACAAAAAAATCTAAAATTTTGCAGCTAAAAGATTCAATCCAAATTATTTCTAAGTCAAACCAAAATCTAAAATTTTGCAGCTAAAAGACTCAACAATGAATTGAGGAAACTATCAATAGCCATGCTATCCACCATAGAACTTGACCAAAATGACGGTGCTATTTTGGGAGTTAACACACCCTTTCCATGTCCAACAAGATAATATCCTCCTCCATAATGATTCATAAAGGGTTGTAAGGGAATCGACACTATGGAAGTCGCTTGTGAAGAGAAAGAGACATGACAAGGGTTACTCATGTGAGGATCTATGTTGCCCCTAGACGAAGGAACTTTGTGAGGGCGGTTGGCCATAATATAAAAATAACTCCCCCTGGATGAAACACCAGAGGGAAGACAGAGGTCATCCATGGAAAAAGTGTTCATAGGAACTGACGTGGTGGAAGAAGGATAAGTGGACAGAGTGTAATAAGTAGAATGATTTCTTAATTGGGAACTTACTTCTCGCATAATGGATTCATAGGAAGGGAGATTCTAACCTCCTACCGTAAGAGGTGTTTGAAGGATATGACTCTCACCAAATGGAGAGGGATAACAAGGAGGCATAATGTGACCAGACCCAAAACTTGTATTCACATAAGGAGGTGAGACAAAGGATGGAAAGTGTGAAGACATATTAGACATACCATGAGAAAAATGATCATATACCCAAGGCATTGACTAAGTACAATAATTCTTCATATCATTATAAAAAGTGGATGGATTTTCCCCCATGAACTTCATGGGAGAGGTAGAAGTAAATGAGGGAGAAAAAGGAACTCCACTGTCCATGATAACAAAGACTCAACACAAAATCCTATGGTCAACTAATAATCAAAGAGCATACCAAAAAGTCAAACAACCAATATGGATCCAAATAGGATAAAGTGGTTGAGTGGCCTCCCTCACTAAAGAAGGTATGTCTCGTCCAAGAGGGACCTGAGACTCCAGTTTGGAGGTAACATAATCAGTTATAGGGGCCCTCATGGGCTTAACAACCAGTCAGTCGAATCCCCTCGGAGAGGTAATCTTCCATAAAGGTTGTGTGTTTTCCGACCCCTATCTGACCCAGGATACAAGCAGAATAACCCCTACAAGTAACCTATGAGATACCTAAGTCAAGAAACTAATAAAACACTATATAACTGATGAACAAGTGAACAATCATAAGTCAGGATCACTGTATGGGCAGGGTATCAAAGCCCGAAACCTTGAAGGAACCACCTCTCACAGAGGTATGGGTACTAGCAAGATCCCCAAATATGAATAAATCCACAGAAATATCTCTGACACTAGGCGAGTATCCAGGGGTTATCCCTTCAAATAACTTCATGCAACCTCGTGATTAACTCCAGTGTGAGTGGAGCCTCCTAATCTTACCAATTATACAATGGACTTTTCAACTCCCTGTCTCAGACACATATGTTGATTTAATTTCCTTGGAGAAGTTTGCTCACAAAATCCTATTCCAAGGTACTAAATCCTAGGCTAGTTTGTGCACCCTAAAAAATAAAATCGTGACTAATCAATTTTAATTTAAAGTGTAAATTTTATTGGCCGTGATTACTCAAAAAGGTATGGAACTGAAACTCATGATGTTATGACTCTGCAAGAAAACAAATATGAATATAATGCAAAGTCTAACTTTTAACTTTTCAATATATGCGTATAAAAAACAGTGCAATTTTCAATTTCAACTCTGCAATTCAGAAGTAAAATGCAATCTTTCACTAAATGCACTAAGCTAATGACAAAGATTCAGAAGACAAAAATGTCAAGCAATGTAAAATGCCTTTTTTGGTATTTTCAATATATTAAAGAGAAAATGCATGGACTGAAAAGCAACCTAATATATAAATTCTACTGTGTATAAATGAAATAACTCAAGAAGAATACCAAGTAGCCAAGAAAACAACCCAGGGTTCAAGGACAAATCAAAAATGAAAAACAATGAGAAAGACTATGCCCAAAAATTCAACTCCAAACAGGTTTCCTATCAACCCAGAGAATCTCAACAGGCACTACAGAGACCTAAGAAGGCTCAACAATCATCAAATCCCACCCAACAGTCACTGAACCAAGAAAACAAGCAAAGGAAAGTGGTATACGTGACTGTTCAAGAGAAAAGTGTGTATCTATGCAGCTTGCAGAGAGACAGAACGTGTGTACACACGACTGTCAAGGATAAAAGCACGTATAGGATTTAAAACAAGGCCAGACAAGGGAAAAAGGATGAAAACTTAGACCCAGAGTGAACATAATCTGTCAAGCAGTGATACGACAAGAAACACAAAGGAAAAAGAGAAATGCAATAAGAAATAGTACTTCAACCCTTAGAAGGAAGATCACATCCCTAGTGGAGTCGCCAATTTAGTTAGGAGGGAAAAGATTATCTATGGCCAAGGGTAAACCACAAGAGATAGGTATGACTGCAGAAATAAACTCAATTCCAACATATACTATATAAACTAATGTGCAAGATAAGAAAGAGGCCTACCTCGATCCAACGTTTGATGATGTTCCATCGTTGAGCACTTCAAACCAAAACTTTATACCTGGAATATGTTCTCAACCAACAAGAAAAGAAAGTACATAGTGATAATATAAAAGGGGTTAGCACATCAGATAACATAATGCATTAATGAATATTACAAACATGCCCATGGATAATAATCATATATTTGCACAATACCAATAGGATGGGAAATGATTATTTCTATTAATAATTGATTAGCAGAAGTGACAACATTACAGACATCCGTGTTGGCACAGTTCGAAACCAAGAAACCAAGTTCCTTCCAACTGCGTCTCCACCACTTCAACCCTCCACCAAAGGAAAGCTCATAGAAAAGAGACAATGAGTTTCTCTCAACAATAGGGAAAGAGATTGGGGGTTGAACACTGTGTTCAGACTTGAGGGAAAATGGGATGCAGACTCAATATGAAGTAATTTCTCCAGAGTAACTTTGCTCTTAAAGTTTAATGCTTTCTCCTTTTTTCCATATCTCGGAATCGTGCTCTTATAGCCTTTGGAATGTAACTGAAGGGATGAGTTGGAATGCTTCCAATATATGGAAGGAAAAGGATCAGAGATCTCATGTCGTGACATGGAAACTCGACACTTTTTTTGTATTTTTTGGCACAAATACCAATGTACGTGGGCTGTAGTGGAGAAGATCACGTATGTGCGTGCTGTATAGTAGTTAGGGAATGTATATGTGGAAAAACATGTTTTTTTATCTCTGGATTCATCAAAAAGGGATGACAAGTCTGCATAGGGAAATGGAAAAAGGCCCTCTGTGCAAGATAGCAATGGTGAGGAAAATCTTGCTATAACAACATTCTCCATGACTTACGTCCTGTACATACCAATGTTTGGAAGAGGACAATCTTTTTGCAATTGTATCTCATGTTGGATACACCTTTTTGGAGGCAATACTTTTGGTTCCTGAAAAATCTCATCATATTGGTTAACAAACTCATATAAATCAGATTTCAACTTTGCATCAAAACCTTGGAAAGCTTCTTTTTCAACATTGTCTTTGGGTTTGATCATCAATAGGACAAAGTTCTTACTACCATTGACTAATATCTTCATTTTTCCAGCATTTACAGGTGACAAATTCAACTTCTTTGTATGTTCTCTAAAAATGTACTCAACTCAATTTTTAAACAAATGATATTTGTTCTCATGACGATGAAAGATGGCTCTCCTATCATATAAATACGGGCTTCTTGACACAATACCACAAATATCCAATGGAATAACATCAAGCTCTACCTCATCTATAAAGTTTTCACTGATGGAAAATCTAATTTTACACCTTCTTGTCACATGAAATTTGGCATTGCCACATATCCATCCTAAAGGGTATGGTTTAGGATGTGGAGTAGTTTCCAATTTTAATTTATTGACAGTGCATTCATATATGAAGTTTTCTTTAGATCCAATATCAAAAAGAGTATCTATCTTGGTATGCTTTGAAATAACCCTTATATGGAAAAGATCCATTCTTTATTTTTCATGTTGAGTTTCATTGAGGATACTACAACTTGAATAACTATTACTTGCAATAGAATCCTTACCTTGAAAACCCATGGCTGTAATTTTTGTTTCGTCTCTTGAATCATAACCTAAGTCATGTTGTGTTGTTGCAGTAGTCTATGGTTTTCCTTTGTTGTTGAAATTTTTGTGTCTCTTTTCAGGATGAATTTTCCAACAATGGTTTTCATCATGGCCATCTTTTGAACAATGTTTACATGTAAGTTTTTCTCCCTCTTTCCTGAATGAAGCAGTATTTCTTCCATTTACCTTGAAATTCTTCTTTCCTTTGTCTCCATGAACAAATGGTTTCTTGATGACCTCTTGAGGTTCATTCCTCCCTCTTGCTTCCAAATGAGTTGCATGTACACAAAATTCATCTAGACTTGAAGGTTTAAACATAATTATTGTGTGCCTTAAGTAGCTATGAAATCCTCCAATGTATCTGAGTAAAGTTTCTTGAGAAGAAAAATCTATACCCAAAATCAAAGCTCTTCTTCTAAATTCTTGAGTGTAGCTTTGTACATTTTTCCCTTTAGATTGTCTAAAGTTTTTTCAATCCATAATAGCTTTCTGCATGTATGCTAATGAATAAAACTGTCTTTTAAGGGCAACAATAAAATCATTCCAAGAGGATAAAACTTTACCATGTTTCTTCATGTCCTTTTCAGTTTTGGCTTCCCACCAAATGAGTGTCACACTTTCCAATCTAAGAGAAGAAAGCTGAATCTTAGTTTCATCATCTTTGATTCTTTGTATCCTACAATACACTTTAATTTGACAAATCCATTTATCCAATTTCTCATCATTTACCTCTCCATTGTACATAGGCAATTCAAACTTAATATCAAGCTTAAGAAAAGGCATTTGTGGAGGAATTTTACCATGTTCTTTTGGAGAATTTGGAGGTGGTTGTGAAATGGTATAAGAAGTGGAAGATGGAGGTGAAGGAGGTGGAGTATCACAATTCTCTCCATTTCCTTTTGGAGTTTTATCACCACTACCTTCATTACCTCTTGGAGGATTTGAGCTTTCACCTTGCAACCTTGCATTTCTTTCTTCAAATAAAACTTCCACCATTTTTGTCATATCATAGAAATATTTTCTCAAAGTTTCATCTTCTGAAGTAAGAGTTTCATGACTCTCCTCATGAGAGGTACTTGGTCAATGCCTCCTTGAATCTTGAGTTTATTGTGTAGTTCTCCTTCTTTGAAGCTGAGAAGTAGGCTCTACAAGTTGACCTTCTCCTCTTGTGAGCTTCAACCTTGTAAGCATAAAAAAAAAAAAACTTGCAAACAATCAAACCTTCAAAAACCTATGCTATGATACCAACTTGATCTGAAAATGAAAAGGCTTGCGTCTCTTTAAAATTGCAAGTGTAATTTTTATGTGCTTTGGAAAATAGGATCAAGTTGCAAACAAATAAAACTTAATCAGTTTTTACTTAAACATGAGAAACATAAACAAACATAACAACCATAAAAGTAAACAAATTAACACAACAAAATGATAAAGGAGTTCACCCCTCTCTTGGGATACATATCCTAGTCCATTTGTTTAGCCCTAAATTTCACCATACATGCATACCTGGCATCAGACCATCTTACTTGCTATTTTTTCCAATCCATCACTGAGCAACTCTTCTTAAAAACACTATTTTTTAAGATGTACGGGCAAGGAAATCGTTGAGATTACGGGCTATTGGACAATTTCCCAACTGTTTCACCACCTATAGACCATCACCCAACTGAATAACCATCCTTTTGTCATATAAAAGGAGGCGTTGGGGTCTCATTCCAAGGAGAATCATAAGAACAGTGAAACTCTGCCCATTTCACTTCCCCCCTTGCCCCAAGAATTTGCAGTCACATTGTGAGTTTTGAGCCATAATTCCTTATTCTTGCCCTTTTTCCTCATTCATAAGCCTATGCCCATTTTACTCATTCATAAGCCTATGCCCATTCTCTAGAGAGAACTATGAGAGGAGAAGGATACGTGGAAGTAGTTGGAGCTTTTTGAAGAGTAGCTCAGGACCGGGTTCGAGGAGCAGTCATCGATCTCATTTTGTAAGTGACTTTGTGAGATTAATATAAAGAAGTACATTTTCCATCCCGCCATATGATGTGTTCAATCTTTATGTTTGATTTACATTTTATTATGACATCTAACCCACTAATTCATATATAAGATGCATGTTCGTAGTTTCTTTTTTGTCTTTTGGTGAATGCAGGTCAACCTTGGGAGGAGATTTGCAGTCGAGAAACGACCAAGCATAGAAGGATCGACACCGGACATGGATTTTAAGGTAGAGTTACCAGATCCTTATACTTTGTATTTTATGCATGAATGTGGGGTATTGTCGGGACAATTTTTAAAAGTAGGAGACTTTAGACGGTTAGCTCTGCTTGCACTTTAGAACCCTGGTATAGTCCGTAGGGGGGTTTTCCCACTATAGCACCATCTTCCAATGGATCATTTTCATTAATGCTCAAAGTGTCGAAATAATTTCTTAAAAATTCTCAGAATGCAAAATAGATGGCTCCAATGGCTCTAGAATGTCCAAAAACCCCTAGTTGGGCTCTTCCTGCACCTGGCTTGGAAAAACACTAAGTAAGAGTCACTTCTTCGAAGATTCTCCCAATTCTTTGTTGTCTCTTCTTGCCAAAACACACCTGTGTGTGACTAACCTAGCTCACGAGTGTTTCCCATCCCAAAAACCCAGCACTGATTCCATTCTAAAAATTGTTGCATTCTTTCAAATGGTTAGCACACTAATCGCCTTAACCGTCGGAAGTACCGATCACATGATCATCCTTTGGCCTGACGTTGACCTATTTCCCATGATCATGGACTGATCGTTGGATCTCGTTGTGCATGGTATTATGACAAGTGTAATATATGGTTTTGGTCTTAACCATTGGTTCCCCATGTTATTAGGTCATATGGTGAGTGTAGTGTGACTAAGGGTTGGGGCTAGGTCCCGACCCTTTCTCTTCCCGACCAAACCTTACTTCAAACTTAAATAAATATGAATTCATAAATGGGTAAGTAACAAATGGCAGGTGTTCTAGTAGCCTGGCCTGCACAGAGACTCTAGCCTTGGTGGAGGTCCCAGGTTCAACCCTCATGGAATCCATATAATGTTTTACCACATAAACCAATGACGGGGTTCCATGTGGCAGCCCCTGGCTGGGCCACGTGGCACCTTCCCATTCTCCAACCAATTGACACATGTCAGCATAGGATATGTCCATGTACGATCCTACCACATCACCTACCCAGCCACCCTACCATGCAACTATCCATGTCACCCTACCATGTGTCAGTACAATCACCCTTCCACATGTTAGTACAGTCTGCACAATCAATAGTATGGACTGTACAAGCTGTACAATCAACAAAAGTTTTAAGTGTTTGAGAAAATGGATAGAATGCAATATCTATCGCATACAACATCTATTTGAACCTGTTAAAGTTGTGTTGGGATCGTGAGGATGAAGGCTAGGAACGATTATGTTTTCAAGCAATTCCGAGCACTTTCATTTTTGAGAATATTTTGATCCCTTGGATTGAAGAACCACCCTAGGAACATGGGACTAATCACCCACTCAAGATGATGTTGTTAGTTCAGAAGTTTACTAGCACCTACGAGTTTTGGTGTAATGGAAAACCTTAAAATGGTATCATATGCTTGGCCCACGTTCGATTTCCCCGAGTTAAGTCTGAGGGGGGTGTTAGACTAGCTTCCACACCTCTGGAATCAATATCATGGACTAACTACCACCTTAGGAACATGGGACTAACCACCCATTGAAGGTGGTATTTTCAGTTTGGATGTTTATTCACACCTATGGGTTTTTTTGTAATGGAAAACCTTAACAAATGGTTGTTGAGTGAAATCAAATTTCTTGAGGTTTATGAGTAGCTAATTTTTTTTTAGGTTCTCTAATACCTAAATAATATGTGATATGTTATCTTACAACGTAAAACTATAAAAAATATGTCATCCAAATACACAATTGTAAATGAAACTAAATAGGGATGTAATATATCATTCATGAAACACTTAAATGTACCTAGTGCATTACATAAACCAAAAGGCATGGCTAACCATTCATATAGACCTTTCCTTGTATTGAAGGAAATCTATAAAGTGTATTCTTAATTAATGCATACCTAGTGGTATCCTAGTTAGATATTCAACCTAGTGAAGTACTTGGCATGCTACAACTAGTTTAACAAATCATTGATCCTAGGAAAGGGTATCGATTCTTGAGTGCGATCTTGTTCAAATACCTATATTCGATACACATTCACCAAGTCCCATCCTTCTTGGTTACTATGATGATAGGTGAACCACAAGGTGAGGTGATTGGTAAAATAAATCTCTCTCTAGAAGTTGTTGCAACTATTTGATCACTTCATCTGCTTCCAGAAATGACTTTTGTACAACCCAATATTTGGTAATGGGGAGGCATGATAGAACTATATCTTGTTCTCCACTTCCCTCTTAGGTGGAAACCCTTTAGGCTCTTGGAATACTACTTGTTATTCTTACAACAACTCTTCTTAGTATTATTTTTTTTCTTTGGTACATCCCTCCATGGATTCCTTTACCCTTACCAATTCCTCCCCTGGTTGATTCTCTCTTAAGAAAAGAAATGCATACTTCTTACTAGAACTGATTATCCTTATGGCTTGGTTAAAAATTACCTGAGAGATATTTGGATTTCCTCTATGTGAGTTGATGATGTAAGGATTCCCATCCTTGATCAGGAGGTAATGGTTTTCTCTCAACATGAATATCACATCCTTTATATATATGTCGGGGATTCTAAGAACTACACCACACACATCAAGGGGTACTACATCTAATTTCACTTCATCAATAAAATATGCACATATAGAAAACTTGATCCTACATTGTTTAGTGATTCTAATATCTCCATCCTTATTGACCCATCCCAATGGATATGGACTTGGATGGTCATGAACCTCCAACACAAGATTGCGGACCAGATCGTTTTCTATCAGATTAGCCTATGAGTTAGAATCCAATAGATCATTTACCTTGGTGTTTTTGACCTAGATATTGATATGGAATATTTTTTTAATATCTGTCTCTTCCTTGTGATGAAGGATACTTAGATTTTCTTCTTTTTGCATTGAAGTGAAGAAAATCATCTCATCCTCTTTTGAATTGTTGTCTACCTAGTTTCCCATATCCTTTCCTAATAGTTTATTCTTTTTGGAATCCTTCTTATGGTTATTTGGGTTCAAATATGGATGTAGCTTCCAATGCTTATATTTGGTGTGACCATTGATATTGCAATTGTTGCATTGGTGGTTTAGATCCTTGCAATGATATGCAATGGTTGTCATCTTCTTATCATTTCCTTTCCACTTATTCTTCCCCTCCTTGGAAGAATCTTGGCGGTATTTATTCTTATAACCACTTTTATATCCTTTCTTATGCCCTATGTTCTCTATATACTCTGCTTCAACAGATGACTCATCAAAATTCCTAACTTTGAAGAGCATCACTTCCTTTCAAAAATGACTATGTAGATTCTCAAGATACTTTATGGGTATAACTAGGTTCTTGGGAGAGATACACAACATGATTTCCATCTTCTTGAATTCATTGGTGTACTCTTGCACACTCTACCCTTTCCTTTTCTTGAAATTATGTGAACATATCCACTGGTCCACTACATACCCAATAGGGTAGAATTGGGACTTGATGGGAGTTTTAAAATCCTCCCACCTAGTTACTCATGGATCCCCGTCTACCCTAGGTTTCTATTTGTATCTTTCCCACTAGGTAAGTGCATGGCTCTCTAGTTCCACTCCAGAAAATGAAAATTTATGCTCTTCATCTATGTTATGGACACTAAAATATATTTCCAACTATTGCAACCAATGATTAAAATTAATAGCGTCAATATCATCTTGATAGGATTTGATTCCCACTTTTGTTTCCATTTTAAATAGATATTTTGAAGGAGTGATGGAATTGGAGCTTGGTTTCTCTTTCTATGGCTCTTTTCTCAACTCATTTTCTTGGTCTTTATTATCTCTCAGTTTTTCATCAAATCCATAATTTGAGTTACAACCACCAATCTTCCAAAAGTTCCAAACTTGTTTTCTATAGCCACCATTAGTAGGACCATGCTGCAAGAGATATCAAAAAATTTCTCTTCTAGCCTCAAAAATATCTCTCTCGCTACATACTAAGGAATTTTATGAATAGGATCATCCACCTTGACTAGGGTTTTGTGACTTCCTTCTTAATCCAATTATTGGATCCTACAACTTTCCAAAAATACCCCAAAGAAACCTTCTATGATACCAATATGATATGTAAACTTTCATGAATGCTCCACTAGAATAGGTCATCACAACGTATCTTGTAATAGTCTGAAATCTTATGCTATGCAATTTATTTCCTTAGATACCAAATTAATCATTACTAGATTATTGCTTACACTTTTTAAAGTAAATAAAATACAAAAATGAAAGAACAAATCCAATGAACATTCCATCCACACAATGAAGACAAGATGTATAATGGAAAAACAAAAATAGGATAAAACCCAACTAGAAGGTGAGGCCTATGCTCTTCTCTCTTTTCTTCAATTATGATATGCAAAGACAAAGAAAGGGGCACTCACTATGGAGTTTTGTATGACATTGTGGCTTGAATGGCTACTACATAATCTACTTCATCTTATGTTGTTCTTTCAAATCCCACTCCTAGATTCTCTTCTCAATTATGGAACAAGTACAATGCTAAAGAATGGAACCCCTTCTCCTCCTAGCGACCCAATATTTAACATATCTTGACATCCATTTGGGGTTAGTATTTTTTCATGCCTTAACCCTCAATTAGTTATAAGTTTTAGAAATTCTAGAATATTCATGTCCACATGTGTTATTAATGGGGGCGGATGTGGCATCTGCTCGTACCATGGTGGTCAACAAGGTAGGTCAACTTGTGGGAAGCATAAATTCTATATATGAGCTTCGATTGAGGTTATTTTCATGTTGTTGGAAAGGTCTCAATGAGTATAACAATGTCAAGGGGATGTGAACTATTATTGTGAACATTTGACCCCCAAAAATGTTGTTTGATGCATCAAAATGGCTTGGAAAGGTTTCAGACCCCAAATTTCCAAACTGAGACCGACCACTAAAATTGGTCCTGTAATCCAATTCCTCCAATTTTTCCACCCAAAAAGTACCAATATAGATGAAAAAGTGTATAATGATCCGATCCAAATCACTTGTGCATGAAAAAAAACAAGATTAACCTGATAATTTCATAGAAATGTTTATATTATACCCATGTTGTAGTATACTTAGCATGTTGAATGTGATGCACTTTGAAAAATTGACAAATGTGTGGAAATATCAAAACAAATTCATAGCATGTAAATCAATTCTAATTTGATGATATATATTCATTAGTAATAATCTACCTTGATTCCAATGATGCAATATAATACATATGAAACACCATATACTATAGAGACACAACTATGATGCAATATAATGCCACATTAGTGCAATAAGACATAAACATGATGCAAAGGAAAAAAAAAATTATGTGTCATGATAACAATGTAAATTGATGCAAAGACAACACAATTTACCATTGAAAAAACCTGACATGTGACAACAAAAAAAATTGTATAGAGGAGAATGGGCTATAGAAATGAAAATGAATGACACTATAGCCTCATATTGTAGTAGTGGATCCAAATTATTAAACACTAGACATCATCTCAAAGGACAAAAAATGGATCAATGAATACCTAACCAAGGAGAAATTTGTTAAAAGAAATGAGGAATGGGAGAAGGTAAAGGTAGCAAGAGAAGTTAAAAAAAAATTATTCTCAAGAGAGAACAAAACTATGATAATGGATAAAATTAAAATTGACAACCCAATTCAAGGGATATAGTCTGAATCATAGAGAATGGATACTCAAATAATTTGTACATGGAACATTGATGGTTTATCTATGATTGATGTAAGTTCTTTACAAATTATTTTGAATAATCTTGATGTATTTCTTATTTTAGAAATTTGGGAGTGTGAAGGTAGGAAAACACCTAAAATACCTATGTTTTATAAAAACTCTATGTGGAATACTATTATCACCTAAAAAAAATTCACTTGTGAAATTTACACAAGTTCACCAAAATACACCATCAAATAACATGTTTTCCATCATTTCACCACATTTTCTACTGCCACTAGACCTCCAAAAACTTCCGAGACAAAATTGAATTTTCACTGATTAAGGTTAGTACATAAAGTGACTTTTGGTGACATTCAATGCAGGACTATCACTAATAAAGTGAATTTTACTTTTGGTGACAAACCTTTAATGAAATTCACTATTGATGATACTCCCAAAAACTACATGTTCTTGTAAAAACCAGAATGTTGATTGTTTAAAGCCAAGATTTTCTAGAAAGGGGAGGTAGTTATACGTGTACATTTACAAACCCTAATTTCTACTCTTAGCCTTGATTTGTTCAATCAATCATTATGTTTTATGACCATGTCAAGGGGTTTTAACCACTACTTTTCCTATAAATAAAGGGTTGGGGTTTCTCATTTAATACATCCATCCACATACATTAAGTACATGTTGCAAAAGTTACACCATGAATCTTGAGGACTTCTTCCTCTCGATATATGTTTTGGATATTCATGCTACTTGCAACCAAGGAGGGGATAAAAATACACTTGGGAAGAACCGTACCCTCCCAAGGAGGATACTGGGGAACCGCTTCTTTAGCAAAATTTTTTCCATAGGTGATATTATGTATTCTTTCCATTGGACATGAAGCAACTATTTATATTTTTTAAATCATTTTATTCATTCTTATGGTTGTAGTTTGTTATTTTATGTTGTTTTTATATGGATATATTAGGGTTTACAATAGTGTATATCTCTTTTGGAATGTGGTTTTCATGTTTCATCTTCATCACTATGTAAGTCACAAACCTTCTATCTAGTAAATTGTACACCCTCACTAGCATTTTCCACCAACAAATCCCAAGGATAATATTAGGATGACCCTATGAAAGGTCGCTTGTTATATACATAAAAGTTTTTAAAATATATCTCTCATTTGAACTAATAGTCATAAACAATTTCTATGATTTGAAGTACATAGAAAAAGAAAAGATATTTTCATGGATGCTTCCTACTTTTCTATTCTCAATTATCCAATACATAAAAGGTTAAACATATCCCATGATGACCATTATATGTACTTACAAAAGGATACTACATCATTTTAACAAGTGTGAGAGGTAATTTTAGAGATATCCCATGTGGATCGAAGAACTTGATATGCAAAATTAAGAGGGAAGGGTTCATCAAGGATTTCAATAGATGTAAGAGACATCACAGTGAAGGGTAAACACCTACTATCTTTATGTAGTTTGCTTTGAGGTTTTGATTTGTGATGGTACTACTTACTTTATAAATACATGAGGATGCACTTGCCAAATCAAACAAGAAGCAAGTGTAGATAACTAATTGATAACACAAGGAAGAATAATTTACCGATAATTTTAGGATTGGGATTGAAATTCCAAAATCCCTTTATAAACCCATTTTATTTTCACTTAGTGGAGTGGCTAAAGTTGAAACAAAATAGATAGAAATTGAAAATCCTATATGGAGACTAAAATATCAAAACAAGGTGTCTTCTCATAGTAAGTGTTAGCACTAGAAGTCACCTCTAGATTGTGATAGAGATAAGCCCAGTACCCATCAGTGCTTGAGGTGGATGTTGGTTTAAATGTGGATGGTCAATGGGAAAAACTCAACAACATGAAAGATGTTCAACACAAAACTAAATGGGAAATGCACAGGGAAGTGAGGTCCATATTAACTTCAGTCAGTAAATTGAGTTAAAGAGAGAGAAGAGGGAAGACTTAGGAGAAAGGGTGAAGGAGAATGCTCTGGGAATCAGGCCTTCCAGCAACTCAGAGAAGAAAACCCAATCTCAAGAGCATTCTTGAGATCAAATTTGGACATTGAAATATGTCTACAAAGGACACAGTTACAGTTATAGTATGATCTAACCTCCATAATCTTGTAACTGCAACAACTCGACTGGATCCTCCATGCCCAAGCCATTCAATGTGAGAAGGAAACAAATATACAAGGAAATGAATAAAACTAACCAAGATACCGCTATAATCAAACCTCCATTACAACAGTATAATGATCCTCGACTGGATCATCTATGCCCGAGTTTTTTAAACAACTTTACAGAAAAAATGAAAGAGAAAGGAAGATGACTTCTATTAACATGAAAGTCTCAAGTCGATTACATAACCAGAGAACAACTCTGGTAGAACAAAATTAAAAATTGGGATCTCTTCTCAAACAAAGACCCATTACAAAATAATAGAACTCATACATTTATGCAAAAACTTCGTAAAAAACAACAGAGGTGTGCTCAACCTTCCATGGCATTGCATTCAAGGCTTGGCGTCAGCATATTTTTCTATCAGACGCAAGCTCAGATCAGTATGGGCTTGCATCAAAAACCACTCGCAGGGGTACCATGGGATGATAACTCTATTTTCCATGGCCGACTCCTCCATGCTTTCCATTTATGAGGTGAGGTGAGGTTTCAACTACCTCCCCGGATTTCATTTACTGCTTCATTGGGATCAAAATGAGGTCGAGCTGACTTGGCACCTGGAGAATGTGGCAGCCTTATTTCTGTGGCAACATCGACGTTTTTGCCCTGGGTGTAGCTCACGTGAACTCTGCTCCTTTACCTGCATGCAAACTCAGGTCATGACCCTGGGCCCACTCTTCAAGCGCTTCGTGGTTTCGCATTTTGGGAGTTCGCGTTGCGTGAAACTTGTGCATTTCCCCCAACGAAACCCCGATCCGTGAAATTGCGAACTAGGGCTTAGTGAGTGCTATCTCCCTTTCGACATGACTTCCGCTATGACCTGGGGCTCTGTCGCCAAATGTTTTTGAGACTTCGCTTCTTAGGGAAATGGGGTGTTTCTTCCTATCAAACCTCTGATTCATGAAATCGTGAATTCAATATTTTTTTCTTCGCAAACTTGCATTGTGATCCACGCTAAAACCCCGAATCGTGAATTCGCTAACCTACTTCCACATGCCCCTCTGGTTTGGACGACCCATATATTCTTTTCATTTCGTGAATCAGGGGTTTCACACCTTACTCACTTCAAAATTCCTGAAGTGGCATTCTCTATTATCCCGATACGTGCGTGCCTTAGCACAATGTGCCCCAACTTTCGATGAAACAAAACAATGGGTTTTTTAAGCCCCATTCTTTCGCATTTGATCATCCAATGGACAACGCTTAAGGGAAAACACCCGCCTGCAAGAATATGTGATAACATTAGGTTCCATGGGGGATAGAGTCCTCCCTGTGAGGCTCTAAGATTTCTTTTTGCAGTTCCAGTTGCCTTCTGTTGGGCTATGAAGTCAAGCTCAAAGCACCCTGTTGAGGAATACAGGTCAATAAGTTAAAAAAGAAAAATAAACACACATGCTCGAGGGAGCTTATTTATGTACAGTCTTAAACTAATTTTTTTTTACACGGTACTAGGTGAAAGAAAATTTCCACCATAGCCATTCAAGTAACTTCCTGACTAAAAGTTCCTTTACTCTGTCAATGATTGATAAAATATGATGCAACCATGACAACAAAACGATTACATCCTTCATCTTTCCTCCAAAGGATGAAGTTGAGAAAACATTAGGTGGCTCCAAGGCATGAAGGAAATGAAGCTCAATGTACTCGCTGACAGGCTCATAGAATGAGTGGCAAACTCTGGAAAATTTGTAATAGACAGCCTTATTTTCTCCACAGTTGCTCACACATGGTTGAATATATTTGATAATCACAGGTGGATGAGAACCTAATGCAGGATGATTGGTCTTAGGTGGTGGCTTCTCACCTAAAGGCTCTAAGCAGGCTATGAACTACCCCTTCTGCTACTCCTTTTCTTCTTTATGGTTTTCCTAAGGGTCAAAGTCATAATCATCATAAACATGACCCATGGGAAATATCTTCTCTTCAATATACTGCTCAGGATGCCTGATTTTGTCATGATGATTTTTAATGAATAGAGGACATGGCTCTGTTTTATGCTCTTGGAAATCCAGCATATCCAACTTAGAATCTGATTTGTAGCTATCATATACAGGTTGGCTGCTCCCCAGGTCATCAAATTGCGATGTGGGGCTCTACTGCTCTTCTGATCCATATTTTATGAGAAGAAAAAAATGAATACAGATTATTAATAGGTGCTTAACAAAAAATAACAGAGATACATTAAAACTGTTTTTCTATTCAATAAGGAAATAAGTTGAAACTGTAAAATGCAGCAAAAACAAGCTTGCTGGAATGGTGGTAGCTTATCTCTGAGAAGAGATGTGACGACTACACTCATTTGTAAGAAGATGATTACAATGAGGCTCTGAAGGCCTTTTTACAATAAAAAAGAATGCCAAAAACCCTATAAATCCAAAAGCCTAACCCTAGGAGATGAAGCGCCAAAAGTCATGTGGGCCCCATTTGGGTAAGTTAGTACATCAACTTCCCAGGGTCGTAACTTTTGCATACGATATCCGTTTTAGTCATGTACAAGCCCGTTGGAAAGGTATCATCGAGGAGATTCATTTTTGGGGCTCAATGATTCATTTTTCTATCATTAAGAATCTCGATCCCAAAAAAAATTCATTTAGGCCCTCAAAATGGCCCCGGAAGTTAAAACTACTAGAAATAGTAAATTGCCAAAATTGTCAGAAAATTGTTTTGAGCCAGTTGGGAAAGGTGGGTGGCCACTGATATCCATCTGGATCAATCCTCCTTCCTTAGGAATACTTTTTTTCCATTGCGTTGAGTTGCCCCATCAAATGAGGAAATTCCTGTTGAATTTGGCCCCGGGTGAGCCACTTGCCTTGGTGCAGGAGTTGCCCTGCTTTGATGACTCTATAAAGATGGATCCTTTGTTGTCGAGTGCCCTTGATCTATGTGTCCACAATATGATCACTGGATTTCTATTGTATGCAGTCAGTTTTGAGCTATTTTGGTGTCAGCTTCTCTGCTACATCTGAGGTGTCCAATAATGGTGGGAAATAAGGGCGAAGGAGATCCACGTTGAACACTAGGTGTAGGCAAAGGAAAGGAGGAATGTTGAGCTCAAAATAATTATCTCCCATGACCTTGGTGATTGTGTATGGCCCATAACAGAGTGATTGAATCTTCTGATGGGTTCTTGTAATGCGTTCTTTCCACAAGTGCAACCAAACTTTGTCCCCCACCTGAAACTTCTGTGGCACTCGATGTTGATCATGGAACTGCTTGTACTTGTCATTGGACTTTTGTAGGATATCTTGAACTTGTTGGTAGATGTGTTGGATCCACTCAATGAACCAGGTGGCTTTGTCAGCTTCAGTTGGAGCAGGAGATGAGTCGGTCGAGGTGACTGCAAGGGGAAGTGCAACAACGATGGGACCCAATAGTTGGAATACCAACCCCACCTGAAAGGGGATGTGTTCGTTTGAGCTATGCAGGGCTCGGTTGTAGCTATGTTGGACATAGGGAAGGCTCTCATCTCATGTGTGAGATCTCTTTGAATTATACATGTGAAGGATATGCACAATCATTCGATTGACGAACTCGGTTTGGCCATCTGTCTAGGGGTGGAAGGCCATGGATTTGGTGAGCTTGGTGTCCAATAGTGACCAGAGGCTCGACCAGAATGTGTTGAGAAATCGACTGTCCCAATATGATACTATGGTTTCTGGGATTCCAAAATGTACCTAGACTCATTCGAAGAATATCTTGGCAGTGGCCTCTACTGTGATGTTCTTCTTGCAGGAAACAATAGTCGCCATCTTAGAAAAGTGATCAACAACCAAAAAAACATAGTCATTTCCCTACTTGGTGGATGGGAGGCCAAAAATGTAGTCCATTGAGATGGATTCCCATGGCCTGTCAGGATTAGGAAGAGGGGTGTACATGACCTGTTTCTTTGTGGTCGATTTGGCAATAGTGCAGGACCTAATTACTTGTTGACCTCCTGTCGAAGTTTTGGCCAGTAGAAATGTTTTTGTAGCATCACCATTGTCTTTTTGACACCGAAGTGTCCTACCACCCAATTGTAGTGGGCTTCCCAGATCATATTCTCTCACTCACTTGATGGAACGCAGATATGTCCCAGACGACACAACAATCCATATTGGAGATGGAAATTATCGACAACTGCGTTTGCACCCAACATTTGGTAGGTGGTGGAGAAGTCTGGGTCTGTCTCATAGAGTTGGGGCCATCTATAGGTCTCATGGTCGTAGGAGTCTAGCACCGTGGTGAGTTCCACGACAGGTGGTCTAGTGAGGCAAACAACGACGTGATTGGGGATTCTTGTTTTATACTTGATATTGAGGTGGAATCACTGCAAGTGTGTGGACCACTTTTGATGGCGATCATTCTGCAATTTTCCTTGTGTCTGCATGAACTGCAGTGGCTTATAATCAGTGTGGATGATTGTCTCCTTCCCAAGAATGTAATGTCTCCACTGGCAGCAGGCTTGAACAATGGAGTACATTTCTTTGTCATAAGTAGGGTACTTACGGACAACATCTGATAGTGTCTCACTATGATAGGCCACAGGGTGGTCATGCTGAGTGAGAACAAAACCCACCGCATAGTCTGAAGCATCTGTCTCGATCTCAAATGGTTTTTGCAGGTATGGTAGTGAAAGTACTGGGGCTGAGCACAAGCAATGCTTCAAATTTTCGAATGATTGTTGTTGGGACTGTCCCCACACAAATTTCTCCTTACCACCACCCCTGGTTATTTTTCTAAGGGCCCATGCAATATGGGGGAATCCCAACATGAACCTGCCTTAGAAATTGGCAAAGCCTAAGAAGCTCCAAAGATCAGCGAGTGTGGTTGGGGCTGGCTAGTCACGAATGACTTGGATCTTGGATAGATCCACATGTACACCATGTTGATCAATTATGTATCCCAGGTAATGGACCCTGTCCATGTGGAAGGAGCATTTTTCCAAGTTGGCATATATCTTGTGTTGTCGCAGGGTGTGCAGAACCTATTGAATATGCTACAAGTGTTCGGCCCAAGTCTTGCTGTAAATGAGAATGTCATCTACATACACCACTACAAAATTATTTGTGAATGGTCATAGGATATCGTCAATCATCCTCATGAAAGTGGTTGGAGCATTTGGAAAACCAATGGGAATGACCAACCATTCAAAAAGGAATTCCTTTGACTTGAAAGTGGTTTTCCATACATCTGTATGTTCTATCGGGACCTGGTTGTAGCCAAACTTTAGATCAATCTTACTATAGTATTTTCCCCTCGTGAGTTGATCAAGGAGGTCATCGATTCAGGGAATTGGGTATCGGTTTCTGACTATGATTTTATTTAGAGCCCAGTAATCAATGCAGAGTCGCCAAGTTCCATATTTATTTTGTACCATCATGATTGGGCTCCCACAAGGTGATGAGATGGGACGGATGTGCCCCTTGTGGAGTAGTTCTTGGATCTTTCGCTTGATCTCCTCATTCTCTAACAGAGAGTGGTGATAGACTGGCCGATTGGGCAACGGTGCATCAGGGGTCAGATCGATGGGGTTCTTGACCTGGTAGTGTAGAGGCACCCCGGTAGGTGAGGAGAAGATATCTGAGTATTCTTCCACGACCTTATATACTTGATTCTGCTATGTGGAGAGGTTAGTCGCAGAGACCCTGGATGTGGCTATGATTTTTCTCTAATTCTTAGAGTGAATCATGAAGAAGACAAAATTCCCCATCTGAGAGATGACCTTCCTGCATTTCTTAGCAAAGATAAAGGAAATAACACTAGGTTGGACTGCCTCAGGTATCCTGCACAATTTCCTGTTCAAAGTAATAATAACACTACAAGGCCTAGACTCATATACAACATGACATTTCCATAAATAAGGTTGGCCCAAACGAACATCACAAAATTCGATAGGAGAAAAATCACACAATACCTCATCTTTGAAGGGCTTGATGTCATATGACAGTCGACACTGTTGGCTGACACAGATATCGCTTCCTTGGCAGAGCCATCCAATGGTGTAGGGTTGTGGGTGTGGTGTTGTTGGTAGGGCTAGCAGCTTGATGACCTATGTTGAGATGAGGTTCTTCTAGCTACTTCTATCCATGATGAAGTGCAGCGGTGTGCCTTTTACCCACATCTGTGAATGGAAGAGGCGTTCTCCTTCTTCTGGCTCATCTGGTTCACCAGGATGGAGCTTGGTGGTAGCAACGGTGGAACTGGGTTCCGTGTCAATGGTCTATATTCCCCTTTCTAGTTCTAGATCAGAGTTTGAACCCACATCTGATTCATAGGCTTTCACTTTGGCCACCAACGACTGCTTTGAGCGGTAGTCAGTAGTGTTATGACAAGGGCTCTTCTGGAAGTCGCACCACTTCCCGGTATATTTTTTTCTTTTTCTGGTGTCCTTATTTTCTTGTGGCTTGGACTGGTTTTCCTAATATTGTCTATATTTTCTCTGTCCTTTGTTCTTTGGGTTCAAGCTTCCCTTTCTTGACTTTTGTTGTGAGGGGTTCCCAGGCCCAAATTGTCACATCTTTTGTTTGATCTTCTACTAGATTTTGACGGCATATCGGTAGGCTGCACCCAAGGATGAGATGTACAAAAAATCCATTTTGGTCTAGATGTATCTATGTAGAGCACCATGATACTTGAGCACCATATGCCACTATGAATCTTTGATACCCAACTTGGTGTGCAAGGTATGAAAGATATTCGTGAAATCTGGCACTGCTTGGTCTCTTTCTTGCCGTAGTGTGGTCCATTTGGTACACAGGTCATCATAACTTCCGACAGGGTAGTATTGTTCCTTAATAACATCCCTGAAGGAATCCCAAGTGGTCATGACTATAAATAATGAGGGTTCCTTTGTTTCCTTTTTCTCATAGAAAGTTTCCCACCAATCTTTGACATGGGGAACGACTTTGAGGAGTGCAAAAGTAATCTTTTCTCTATTCGAAAAGTTATGGACAAAAAAATACCCTTTAGTAGATTCAACCACTTGTCTACAGGATCTGCATCTATCTAACCTTCAAATATAGGAATTTCTAAGTTTATTTCTACCTTGAAGGGGGTGGCGCTTTCGCTCGAAGAAGATGTGTCGCTTGTTGGTAGCCACCGAAGGATTTGTGCGAAACTATCCATCATCTCGTTCCTTTGTTGCTTGAGGGATTCCTCAATCAACAGTTTGAAAGGACCTCCTATCCCATCATATTTATTTTCTCCTGCCATGAGAGGTCTCTTGGGTGTGCGAGAGATTTTGTCCTCAAGATAAATAATCTTGAGACCCAACTCTTTGTACTCCGACCTCGTTGGGGACATGCATTAAGATGACAAGGAGAAGACCGCTCTGATACCACTGATCTGGATTTTATGAGAAGAATGAAATAACTACAGATTATTAATAGGTTTCTTAACACAAAATAACAAAGATACAGTAAAACTAGTTTTCTATTCAAGAAGGAAATAAGGTGAAACTGTAAAATGCAGCGGAAATAAGCTTGTTGGAATTGTGGCAGCTTATCTCTTAGAAGAGATGTGACGGTTGTTCTCATTCGAAAGAAGATGATTACAATGAGGATATGAAGGTATTTTTACAATAAACAAGAATTCCAAAAACCATGGACATCCTAAAACCTAACCCTAGGAGATGAAGTGCCAAAATTCATGTGGGCCCCGTTTGGGTAAGTTAGTACATCAACTTCCCGAGGTCGTAACTTTTGCATATCATCTTCATTTTAGGCATGTGATATCCTGTTATAAAGGTATCATCGAGGAGATTCATTTTTTGGTCTCAATCATTTATTTGGCTATAATTGAGAAGCTCAATCCTGGAAAACCTTCATTTAGGACCTTAAAATGGCCCTAGAAGCTAAAACTGCTAAAAATAGTAAATTGCCAAAATTGTCAGAAAACTGTTTTGAGCCAGTTGGAAAAGGTGGGTGGCCATCAATATCCACCTGGATCATATTCATCTGAATAATCATCAAATATAGGGACAACAGGAAGTGCAGGAGTAGAATGAAAGGCCTCTACGGTTATGAATATTCACTATCATCCTCAGTAGAGCTGCCAAGAACATCCGCCTCAAAGACTGGAAAATCCTCTGCATTGTCTTTAGATTCCAACCTTTCTAGTTTATCAGAGAGATATTTTACCAGTTTCATTACTTTGCCCAAAACATATTCATATTCCTCATGGTCCTCATCCTCACATCCTTCACTATACACAACCATATCTTGATCATGGCCTTCACATTCCTCACAACAATTATGACAGATTAACTTAGAGGAATAATACCTTTGACAATTCTTATTAAAGGTTACATGAAATTGTTCTAGGGTGGACATGCTAGCAGGGGGAAAGGATTTATACCAATCATGGGAATCCCCATCTAATGAGAACATGAACATATTCATTAAAACATCCTCATGATGTATCTCCCACTGATACATGAGTTCATGAAACTCATGGAGATGTTGAGAAAGGTTTTCCTCTTTACGTTCTCTAAATATGGGAAAATAATCAGCCCATTCATCCATAGTAGGGACAACATTGGGAAAACTAGGAACAATAAAAAAATTAACAGGAGAAAACCTTCGAGCCAGGATTTTGTTCATTTCAAACCAGTGGAGTCGCCAATCGATCCTTCAACCATGGAGTCGTTAGGTGAATGATATGCAAAATGAGTGTGTCTGGTCTTTGTTCACCATCAAAGACTAGACCTGATCATTGTGTTCTCCCAGGGGGCTACCAGGTGTATCCATAAGTAGTCACACTGAAACAACAGAGCTAATATAGTGGATTTGCCTCAGTGGAGTCACCAGGTACAAGCACAATCTTCAATGGTTTTGATACATGATGCACCTTTAGAATTAGAAGCTCATTGTCGTTCTCCCAAGCAATATACCTTCACTTTCATCCCTGAAAACGGTGCCATAAACTTTATCACTAGAAGTCACCTCTGGATTGTGGAAAAGATAAGCCCAGTACCCATCAATGTTTGGGGTGGATGTTGGCTTAAATGTGTATGGTCGATGGCCAAAAATCAACAACATGAAATATGTTCAACACATAACTAGACAAGAAATGCACAGGGAAGTGAGGGCCACATTAACTTCAGTCAATAAATTGAGTTAAAGAGAGAGAAGAGGGAAGACTTAGGAGAAAGGGTGAAGGAGAATTCTCTAGGCATCAGGCCTTCCAACAACTCAAAGAAGAAAAACCAAGCTCAAGAGAATTCTTCAGCTCAAATTCAGACACCGAAATATGTCTACAAGGGACATAATTACAACTGCAGTACGATCTAACCTCCATCATCCTACAACTACAACAACTCGATTGGATCCTCCATGCTCGAGCCATTCAATGTGAGAAGGAAACAAATATACAGGGAAATGAATAAAACTGACCATGATCTCGCTATAATCAAACCTCCATTACGGTAGTATAATGATCCTATACTGGATCATCCATGCCCAAGTGTTTTAAAAATATTTACAGACAAAATGAAAGATAAAGGAAGATGACTTCTATTAACATGAAAGTCTCAAGTCGATTACATAACTAGAGAACAACCCTGGCAGAACAAAATTACAAATTGGGAGCTCTGCTCAACCAAAGACCCATTACAAAATAACAGAACTCATACATATGCTCAAAAAATTTGTAAACAACAACAGAGGTGCGCTCGAGCTGCCATGGTGTTGCATTCAAGTCTTGGCTTCTGCATCTTCTTCTGTCAAATAAAAGCTCATATCAGTATGAGCTTGCAGGAAAAACCACTTGCACGGGTACCATGGGCTGACAACTCTATTTTCCATGGTCGACTCCTCCATGCTTTCCATTTATGGGGTGAGGCGAGGTTTCAACCACCTCCTTGGATTTCATTTACTTCTTCATCGGGATCATAACGAGGCTGAGATGACTTGGCACCTAGAGAACGTGGTGGCCTTATTTCTACGTAAACATCAGTGTTTTGGCCCTGGGCATAGCTCATGTGAACTCTGCACCTTTACCCACATGCAACCTCGGGCCGTGACGCTGGGCCCACTTTTCGAGCGCTTCACGGTTTCACATTTCAGAAGTTCATGTTGCACGAAACTTGTGCATTTCCCCCAATGAAACTTTGATCCGTGAAATCATGAATTGGGGCTTAGCAAGCGCTAGCTCCCTTCTGACATAACCTCCTCTATGACTTGGGACTCTATCCTCAAATGTTTTCTGGACTTTTCTTCTTGGGGAAATGGGGCATTTCTTCCTTTCAAACCTCTAATTCATGAAATCGTGAATTTAGGATTTCGTGCTTCACGAACTTGCGTCGTGCTCCACGCTAAAACCCCAACTCACAAAATCGTGAATTCAATAATTTGTTGTCATGTTCCCCTCTAGTTTGGACGACCCAGATCTTCTTCACATTTCATGACTCAGGGGTTTCGCGCCTTCCTCGCTTCAAAATTCCTGAAGTGGCATTCTTCGTTGTCCCGATACATGCGTGCCTTAGCACAACGCACCCCGACTTTGGATGAAACACAACTGTGGGTTTTTTAATCCCCCTTATTTCACATTTGGTAATCCAATGGCCAACTCTTAATGGAAAAACCCCCCCTGCAATAATATGTGATAACAATAAGTATAAATAGGAAACAAGAATGTCAAATGTATTATTTGTTTCAAAGAAAAGAAAATTAGAGATTGTAATGGTTTCTATGATGAAGAATGAAAATCAATGTGTTAGCACTGAGAGTCACCCTCAGATTGTGGGATCCCAGTACCCATCAGAGTTTTTGGTGGATGTTGGTTTTATATGAGTGGAGGTCAATGGAAAAAACTCAATATATGAATGATGTTCAACACATAACTGGACAAGAAATGAAGAGGGAAGTGAGGGCCACAACTAACTTCAGTCAGTGAATTGATTTTAAGTGTGAGAAGAGGGAATACTTAGTAATAAAGGTGGAAAAGACTTCTATGGGAATCAATCCTTCAAGCATATTGTAGAAGAAAAACTCATACTCAATATGACTCTTAAGCTCAAGCTTCAGACACTAAAATATGTCCAAACAACACAGTCACAATATCACAATGATCAAACCTACATCACCATGCAACTACAACAAATCGATTGGATCCTCCATGCTCGAGCCATTCAATGTAAGAGGGGAAAAGATCACAAGGAATCTGACTAAAACAGGTCATGATACTGCTTCAATCAAACCTACATTAAAACAACACAACAACCCTCGACTGGATCCTCCATGCCCGAGTGTTTTAGCACAGTTTTTACAAAGAGATGAAAAGAGGTTGACCTTTATTAATATGACAGTCTCAAATATGATACATAACCAGAGAATAGTTCTTGCATCAAAACATTAAAAAATAGGGATCTCTTCTTAACCAGTTGATGACCTTAACAAAATATCAAAACTACTTATTTATACTCAGAACAATTTTCCACTACCAGGAGTGTGATCTAATCACTACATTCAAAGCATTGTGTCTGCAAGTTCTTCTGTTAGAATGAACGTGCACCCCTCTATCAGACGCAAGCTCATATCTACATGGGTTTTGCAACAAAACATGTTCACAAGGGTACCACGGGCTGACGGTTCAGTCCCCACGGTCGGGCATTCCATGCCTTCCATTTATGGAGTGAGTCGAGGTTTCAACCACCAAACCTACCTTCCATTAACTGATTTTCCTAGAAGATTGAATGAGACTTAATGCTCAGGGGCAGGACCATGCACTTCTCTCAGATAGGATTCCACATAAACATGAGATTTCAGGGCTGTCAAAAGCGGTGTGGATTCAGACCACTTTTGGGCCTGCAATCCATCACATTTCGCCACGTCTCATTTTCTCCATACCATGGTTTCCATTGCAGGACCATTCAAGAAAAATATCACCTGAGCATGTTGCATCCCCGCAATGGACTATGGTCGTAGGTCTGGTCTTGATCTATGATCTAAGTGCACCCGCTATATTTAGAACCACTGCCAAGCTTAATTTCCCACCAACTTTAGGATCTTCCAAAAGTGTGCCTTGGGATGAGGCGCTACTTTTGGTGTTGAAAAATAACACCTCTCAGAGGATGATCCAATGTGGAGGCCTGATGTCACCATACTGATATGTCATGGATGGAGAGGTGATATGTGTCACTCAAAAATAGTAAGAAATCATGTCTAAAACTCTTGAAATGAGTGTCATGTATCAGCGCTAGATGGATGTCATGTGTCTGTGTCGACGACTGCCACGAACTTGGTGCTCTAGGGATCGGGCACTAGCTCCTTTCCCTTTGGATCCTCTATGTGATTTTACCCAGAGCTGGAGATCTTATGATGCGTGTCTTCCTGAATCGAATGACCAAGAATTACTTCAGGTCTCTGGACTCTGGGAAAGTCAAATCTCAAACTTCTTTTGCCTTCAGTTGATTTTACCCGGAGTCATAGATCTGATGATGCGTGGCCCTCCTGATATCGACGTATGAGATCCCTTCATGGATCTGGGCTTCTGACTTATCAATAGTCAAAATTAATTTTCCCCAAGAAAATTCCCCAGAGCTAGGGATTTGATGACGCATGGCTCCTAGATTTGGACGACCGAGATCCACTTCGGGTCTCTGGGATCTGGGAAAATCAAAACTCAAATATTTCTTAACTTCTGTGATTTTACCTAGAGCTATGGATATGAAAACACGTGGCTATTTCTGATCAATGACTCAGATTCACTTCAGGCCTTCGGCCACTTCAGCACTTCGAGCACTTCGACACTTCGGGCACTTCAGGACTTCGGACGCTTCGACACTTCAGCCACTTCGAGACTTCAGGTGCTTTGGCACTTCGGGACTTAGGGACTTTGAGACCTTTTCTCTTTCTCATTTTAAAACTCTTGAAGTAAAACTCTCGAAGTGACAGATTTGATGACGCGTGGAATTCTAGATTCGAATGGCCAAGATCCCCTTCGGGACTCCAGGACTCCAGGACTTTGGGTCTTCAGGAGGCACTGCCGCTAAGATCAGTGGCTCCCTACTTATTTTGAGATCAATGGTCCATGATTGATTTGGGAGTTCGGTCTTCGGCTCTTCAAAATTTTTATAAACTTCTCACTTAGAAACTCTCGAAGCTCATTTCCCCGAATGCTTGGATCAACTGCCACATGTCCCCTTTAAGATCAACAGCTCGTGATCGCTTCGGGACTTCATCTATTTTTATTGTGCTATAATTCATGCAATTATGAAACTCTGAATACTTCGGGGCCTCTAATCCAATCTTCGTAGGGGATCCCCACCATTGAAAAATGGACTAGCATGTTGCTTACGATTCAAGTAAAAAAAAATTGTTCTGAAAGTTGCGCTTCATACTCAAGGCTGCAGCCTGTGTGAACAAGGACCTAGAAAATTTTGTTGTGGGCTTGGTCTTGCACCTCTTTTGTCACCTGAATGAGCAAAATGTAGATGCTTACAAGCTCAGTTGGGTTAGCTAGGCAAGACAACAGTGAAGTAAAGAGTTAGAAGTATCAAGCATAAGAAGTAAAGAAAGAACTAAGCTAAGAACAAATAAAATAAAATAAACTAGAGTGCATAAGGAAATCATAACAAGAAATAAAGAACATTCATTCCACCAATGGAAAGGATTGTATTAGTGGAAAGAAAAAAAAAAGAGAAAGGGACATATATGGGTCCCCTCTTCCTCCAAGGTTGGTCTCTTGGACCCCCAAAGATTGAGCTCTTATTACAAGTAACAAAATAGAATGAAATGTTGAAGAGAATACAAAGCACATTCACTCAAGAGGTGATATGAATGGATATATGAAATGGTGCTTGCATGCTCTTGATGAGGAAAGAGGATCCTCCAAGAGAATATAAGCAACATAACAATACAAATGAATTCCTTGAAAATATAGTGCACCCATGGCCTCCTTATATAGCATAGCTTTGAGGCATTATGTAACCAAGTCTCAGTGTGAACAAGGGGACCTTTATCTGATGTAGGAGTATCGTATGAATCCAAGGCATGCGCCTAGCCAAAGAGACATTTGGACGCGCAGACGAAATTAAATACGTTTTCGTGAAAACGTTGTGAATTTTTCAAATTTTGAAACATTAATGTAATGGACGAGAGGAAAGTGAAGTTGCATTTATATCAAAGATCCAAACGGATTTGGAGCGTATGTTCCTATCCCCTGGATGTAATAGGAATTTATGTGTGTTTAATGCAAGTAGGTAGATTTAAATGATAGATTAGATAGTTTAGGAGCTTAGGAGGGAAAACAGATGATAGACACCCTCAACCCTTGTATCATTGTAACATAATTCAGAATTCATAAGTTGTAGAGCTGCACAGAGGAGAACAAAGAATTTAATGCATTTTAGTTCTTATTTTCCATGTACAGGAGCACTAGAATTAATAGAAGAAAGTTTTGATTCCAATCTATGTGTTTGGTATGGTTGTTGGAACCACCTATTAAATGGTATGTTGTTTTCATTATCTGTATGCATTTTCTTTCAATGCTATGTGTGTATATAGGCTCTAGAATTCTATGTTGAATGTTTGAATTTTGGATAAGGGGAGAATGAGTTTCATTTTTTTCTCTTTCTGAGAACTCCTGCAAAGAGTAAAGTGGAGGGTCCACGAGGAGTGCATCGACCAGGCTTTGAGTCTCATCTCAGAACTCTTAGAGGAGATTCAAATTGTGTCTTTACAGGCAAGAGTGCTAGCACAACACAGAGCCGTGCGAAGTGTGCACAGGTTGGGATAAGGGAACAAATTATTTCAAACTCATAGAGGATTTGAATAATTCTCTATTTCAAAGAGTGCACAAAGCCAAAGACCCAGATAAGCTGAGGTTATTTGAAAATTTTCCGCAAGGAGTGTGTGCAGGGACCTTTTTGGAAGCCTTGATTTCACAAGCGAAAGCTCAGAAGGGATAGAACCTCTGAAGTGTTCGAATAAATACAGAGGTTGAAATCGTCTCACAGAAGTCAAGTTTAGGAGGAAGGATGCCAAGTCATTTGGCAGAAGTCCTAGAGAAGTTGAAACAGATGGTGGAATCACTTCAGGAGGAAGTGTTGAAGTTCCATGGACCATTGGATCTGATAGACCAACGAAGGGATTAAGACTGAGAGTATTTCAACACCCATAAGCTCAGGAGGAGTAGTGACCATTAGATACGGATCAACGAGGATCGTTGATTCGTATGTGAATTTTCCATATCGGGGATCGAGAATTGGAGTAGTTCAAGGTTGGACTCGAGAGTTGCAAACTCCTGGGTTGTGAAATCCCGATACAGCTAGGAGCGTTGGATCGAGGGAGTCATGCAGCCATAGATCTCATTGAAATAACAATTTCGGAGTCGGGGATCCACAAAGGAAGAGGAAAGGTTGTTGGTTGTTCGCTCGAGTTGTGAAAGTTGGAAAATCTGTGTGGACAGGTGGCAATAACTCACCCTATAAGTAGATTAAAGAAGAGGTGACAGGTGGCATGCACCTGTCTCTTTGGGTGGAGTCAACCTTCGTTGACATACCACATTTTTTGGGATTCGCAAGGGAAGAGCACGAGAGGTTGGCCCTCCAATTCGCGAAGTCACAAGTTTCAAAAGGTGCTTGCATTAAGGCTTGGCTATGGTCATATTGGAAAAGGGGATGAAGAGGGGGCTTACTCCTTAAGCCCATTTGCAATTTCGCATTTCGGCTATTTCCAATAGCTGTGGCATTACATTTGAAGTGCCCAACTCACAAGACCTGAAATCCTTTGTGGGTTTACACAAGGAGTTCAGTTAACCCTTGTCATTGTTTAGAGAAGATCCTACGTGGATCTCGGCCTAAGGGCAGGAGGTTTGTACCAGTTGTGGTATCATAGCCCATAACGTATTCTTTGCTTTCTACAATAGAGAGAAAATAGGAATTTTACAGCCATATCATTGAGAAGAAGAGAAAGGCCTATACTTGATCCAGTTGTGGAAAGAGAAATGAATGAATTACGTGCCAGATTTGATGCTATGGAGACAACACAGAGGTGAACAGTTGATGCTGGGGATATCAGCAAAGATGAAAGTGAAAATGAAGTTGGAAACGAAGGAGAATAAGTTTCGGTCAAAGATGTTGCAGAAGAACGCCTATTCAGGGTTGTTGCAAGGATAGGTTCTAGGGAAAAATGGATATTCCAATGTACGAAGGCAACCTAGACATTGAAGAGCTTATAGAATAGATTAGAGCTCTAGACAAATACTTCGACTATGAAGATGTCGAAGAAGACAAAAAAGTTAAACATGTCATTATCAGACTTAAAGGGCCTACAACACTGTGGTGGGATGAACTATAGGCTGAAAGATGTTGCAAGGGCAAGAAGAAAATCAAGAGTTGGGATAGAATGGTTGCAAAAATGAAATCCAAATTCATACCCAGAGATTATCAAATCAATCTGTTTCAGAGGATGCAAAATTTGAGACAAAAGTTGATGTCAGTGAAAGAATACACAGAAGAGTTCTACAGGATAAACACCAATGTAGGTCATCGATAAAGTGATGATGAGAAAGTTTCTAGGTATTTGAATGGTCTACGATATGACATTCAGGATGAGATGAGCATGATGCCCATATGAAACATAGAAGATGCTTATCAGATGGCTCTAAAAGATAAAGAGAAGTTGAGCCAAAAGCAAGGTTAGAGAGGCCAGGGAAGATGTCAAAGAAGAGGAAAGACAATTGTCCAGGACAAAACTCAGAAACCTAAAGAAGAGGGGAAGAAACCTCAAACTCAATCTGAGAGAGGAGGAAGCTCACAAGGGAGACCGTATGCTGACTGAAACACTTTTCCTTGAGCTAGAGGAAGAGGAAGAGGTAGAGGAGGTGAAGTGAAATGCTTTGTTTGTGGAAAAATTGGACATAAGTCTTATGAGTGTCGAGATAGGAAGAAAGATGGTGGTGAAACTCACATTGTCGAAGCTCAAGGACAGAATGTTGAGGCAGAATACGCTGAGGGCAGAAGATCCTTGATGATGCAGAAAGTTCTCTTGAAGCCAGAGAAGGAGCCAAAGAACCTAGCCTAAAGAAACAGTCTATTTCAGACTGCTTGCAAAACCAAAGACATGGTATGCAAGGTCATAGTGGACAGTGGTAGCACAGATAATCTTGTATCTACGAAAATGGTAGAAAAGTTGGAGCTGGATACTATTGCGCATTCAAGCCCATACAAAGTTTTGTGGCTACAAAAAAGACATCAGGTAAATGTCACTAAACAATGTTTAGTTGAATTTAAAATAGGAGGATATAAAGATGAGGTATTATGTGATGTCATTCCCATGGATGTTTTTCATCTATTGTTGGGTAGACCATGGAAATATGATAGAAATGTGATGCATGATGGGAGAAAGAACACGTACACTCTGGAAAAAAATGATAAGACGCACATGTTACTGCCAATTAAGGAAAAAGAAGTGAAAACAGAGATGAGAAACATTGTACTTCTCATGAGTGGGAAGGAACTTCTTAAGGAATTCAAGAAGGAAGACACGCAATTCATTTTGGTTAGGAAGCCCATAATTGTTTTGAACAACACTAGGATAGATGATTTGCCAGAATAAATCTAGGAGTTGCTGGAAGAATTTGCTGACATAGTAGTGGATGAACTACCTTGTTCGTTTCCACCTATAATGAGTATAAGTCATCACATTGATCTTATACCTGGAGCCAATTTTTTGAACAAAGTGGCTTACAGATTAACGTTGTAGGAGAATGAAGAGGTTAAAAGACAATTCCAGGATTTAATGGACAAAGGATTGATTCAGGAGAGCTTGAGTCCATGCACTGTTCCAACAGTGCTCAGCCCAAGGAAGGACGGTGGCTGGAGAATGTGTAAAGACTCAAGGGAAATCAATACGATTACCATCAAACACAGGTTTCCATTGCCAAGGATGGATGACTTGATGGATTGCTTGAGTGAAGCAAAGTTTTTTTCAAAGATTTCTTTGAAAAGCGGATATCATCAGATTAGAATGAGAGAAGGTGATGAATGGAAGAAAACATTCAAGATGAATGAAGGGTTGTATGAATGACTTGTCATGCCATTTGGATTGAAAAATGTGCCCAATACTTTCATGAGGTTTATGAACGAAGTCCTGAAGGATTTCATTGGGAAATTTGTTATTGTATATTTTGATGATATATTAATTTTCAGCAAAACTAAAGCAGATCATTTGAAGCATTTAGTTGCAGTGATGAGAAGGTTAAAGCAAGACAAATTTCTGATCAACATGAAGAAATCATCATTTGTGAGGGCATAACTCATTTATTTGGGTTTTTTTATCTCTGCAAATGTATTGAAAATGGATCCAGAAAAGATAAAGGCGATTAGAGATTGGTCATCGTCGAAGAGCATGTTTGAAGTTCAAAGCTTCATTGGTTTGGATAGATTCTACAGGAAATTCATCCAAAAATTTAGTGGAATTAGTGCACCGATGATGGATACGGTGAAGAAAAGACATAAATCTTTTCACTGGATGGAGGAAGCGGAAAAGAGATTCAACCTGCTGAAGAAGAAGATCATTGAGCAACTAATTCTGGTTTTGCCAGATTTCAGCAAGACATTCCAGGTTAGGTGTGACGCGAGTGGATTTTCCATTAGAGCGGTCTTGATCCAAGACAACAGGTCGGTTGCATATTTCAGTGAAAAAATGAATGAAGCAAATATTAATTACTCCATCTATGACAAAGAATTCTACGCAGTCATACAAGCGCTGAAGAAATGGAGGCACTATTTGGTTCCAAAAGAGTTCGTTTTGTACAATGATAATCACGCTTTGCAATTCATGACTCGACAAGAGAAGTTGAACCAAAAAAATGATAAATGGGTTGAATACATGCAGAATTTTACTTTTGTGATTAATCATATTTCGGGAACTGCTAACAAAGTTGCTAATGCTTTGAGTAGGAAATGTTTGCTTATGCAGGAATTTAGAATTAAGACTTTGGGTTTTGATAACCTCAAAGAAATGTACGGGGATGATCTAGATTTCAAAGAGGCATATGAGGCATCTGAGAATCCAATTCTCAAGGACAGAAGCCAATGGACAAACCACATTATCCATGATGGACTATTGTTCAGGGGAAATCAACTATGTATTCCAAAATGCTCCATGAGGGATAATTTACTGAAGGAAAAACACAGTGGAGGATTGGTCGGACACTTCAGTCATGAAAAAACACTCTCAAAGTTGAATGGATCATATTACTGGCCAAGGATGAGGACAGATGTGAAGAAATTTGTAGACAGGTGTAGAATTTGTCATCACATGAAGGGAAAAAGGCAGAACGCAGGGTTATATCAGCCATTACCTATACCCGAAAGGCCATGGGACGCAGCGAGCATGGATTTCATATTAGGACTACCAAGGACACAGAGGGGATATGATTAAATCTTTGTAGTGGTAGACCGATTTTCAAATATGGCACATTTCATACCATTCCAGAAAACCAATGACGCAACTCATATTGCGAACCTATTTTTCAAGGAAGTCGTTAGACTTCACGGCTTGCCAAGGAGTATCATTTCCGATCGAGATACCAAGTTCGTAGGGCATTTTTGGAGGACCTTATGGAAGAAGCTGGGGACAAAATTGTCTTTTAGCTCAGTGTATCATCCTCAGATGGATGGACAGACAAAGGTCGTGAACAGGAGCTTGGGATATTTGTTAAAGAGCTTAGTGACTGAACACCACAGTCAATGGGATCACATTTTTCCACAAGAGAAATTCGCTTACAATGATTCACTCAATATAAGCACAGGGCAGAGTCCATTCCAAATTGTATATGGAATGTAGCCAAGGGGATTCTCTGAATTGAAAGATTCAGAACAAGTTGAATTCAGGAGTGCTAGTGCAGAGGACTTTGCATAAGGAATGAAGGAGATTCATAGCATAATCAAGGAGTGGTTGCATAATTCAAGTCAAGAGAACAAGTGTAGAGTAGATCAACACAAGAGAGAACTTCAATTTGAAGTTGGCGATTTGATTCTTACACATTTGAGGAAGGAAAGGTTCCCAACATGAACATACAACAAGATGAATATTAATAAAATTGGACCGTGTAAGGTCATAAGAAAATTTGGGGTAAATGCGTATGAGATTGAATTACCCGATGGGGTCGGAATTTCACCGATATTCAATATCGTGGATTTGTACCCTTACAGAGCTGAAGAAGAAGGAGTAGAATATGAACAAGAAAAGATTCAATGGACAAAACAAATACCTGTAGCTGAAAATCCACAGATGGAAGGCATAGTTGACAAGAGGATTAGCAAAAAGACCAAGAGAAAAGATTATTTTGAATTCTTGGTCAAGTGGAAAGGACATCCAGTTGAAGATGACAGTTGGTAGGATGAAGTAGCAATTCAAAAGCATGGACAAATCATGTGATAGCTCATGTGCAGGAGTTCATGAAAATTTTCAAGAAAGGGAGTATGTTGTAGGAGCATCTTATGAAGCCAAGACACGTGCCTAGCCAAAGAGACACTTGGACACGTAAACGAAATTAAATATGTTTTTGTGAAAACGTTGTGAATTTTTCAAATTTTGAAACATTAATGTAATGGACAGGAGGAAAGTGCAGTTGCATTTATATCAAAGATTCAAATTGATTTGGATTGTATGTTCCTATCCATTGGATGTAATAGCCATTTATGTGTGTTTAATGCAAGTAGGTATATTTAAATGATAGATTAGACCATTTAGGAGCTTAGGAGGGAAAACAAATGATAGACAGCCTCAACACTTGTATCATTGTAACATAATTCAGAATTCGTAAGCTGTAGAGCTGCACAGAGGAGAAAAAATAATTTTATGCATTTTTAGTTGTTATTTTCCATGTACAGTAGCACTAGAATTAATAGAAGAAATTTTTGATTCCAATCTATGTGTTTTTTATGGTTGTTAGAACCACCTGTTAAATGGTATGTTGCAGGCTTGTTTGCATTCTCTGTATGCATTTTCTCTCAATGCTATGTGTGTATATAGGATCTAGAATTCTATGTTGAATGTTTGAATTCTGGATAAGGGGAGAATGAGTTTCAGTTGTTTCTATTTCAGAGAACTCCTTCAAAGAGTGTAGTGGAGGGTCCTCAAGGAGTGCGGCAACCAGGCTCTGAGTCTCATCTCAGAACTCTTAGAGGAGATTCAAATTGTGTCTTTACAGAAAAGAGTGCTAGCAGAGCATAGAGCCGTGTGAAGTGTGTGTAGGTTGGGACAAGGGAACAAATTCTTTCAAACTCATAGAGGAGTTGAAGAATTATTTGTTGCAAAGAGTGCACAGAGACGAAGACCCAGATAACCTGAGGTTATTTGAAAATTTTCTGCAAGGAGTGCGTGCAGGGACCTTTTTGGAAGCCTTGATTTTGCAAGTGAAAGCTCAGAAGGGATAGAACCTCTAAAGTGTTTGAATAAATACAGAGGTTGAAATCGTCTCACAGAATTCAAGTTTAGGAGGAAGGACACCAAGTCATTTGGCAGAAGTCCTAGAGAAGTTGAAACGGATGGTGGAATTGATTCAAGAGGAAGTGTCAAATTTTTGTGGACCATTGGATCTGATAGACTAGTGAAGGGATTAATACTGAGAGTCTTTCAACACCCATAAGCTCAGGAGGAGGAGTCACCATTAGATCCGGATCAACGAGGATCATTGATTCGTATGTGAATTCTCCATATCGGGGATTGGGAACTGGAGTAGTTCAAGGTTGGACTTGAGAGTTGCGAACTCCGAGGTTGCGAAATCCTGATACAGCCAGGACCATTGAATCAAGGGAGGCACATAGCCTTAGATCTCATCGAAAGTAGGATTTCAGAGTCGGGGATCCACAGAGGAAGAGGAACGGCTATTGGCTATTCACTCGAGTTGCAAAATCCAAAATATCTGTGTGGACAGGTGGCAAGAACTCACCCCGTAAGTAGATTAAAGCAGAGGTGACAGGTGGCGTGCACCTACTGCTTTGGGTGGAGTCAACCTTCATTGACATACCGTGTTTCGGGGATTCACAAGGGAAGAGCACGAGAGGTTAGAACTCCAATTCGCAAAGTCATGAGTTGAAAAATATTCTTGCGTTAAGTCTTGGCTGTGGTCATATTGGAAAAGGGGTTGAAGATGGGGCTTACTCCTTAAGCCCATTTGCAATTTTGCATTTCGGCTATTGCCAAGAGTTATGGCATTGCATTCGAAGTGCTCGACTCACGAGACCCGAAATACTTTGCAGGTTTACATAAGGAGTTCAATTAACCCTTGTCATTGTTTAGAGAAGATCCTGCATGGATCTCATCCTGAGGGTAGGAGGTATGCACCATTAGGGCACCCTTAGGTATTTGACCAGCCCCCTAGTTGGATTCAACCGAGATTTGGGTGTCAAATCAACTTGGAAGATGAACCATAAGTGGGTGTAAAGACGATCAATATCATAAAAGCATAGTTATGAGGGGTGCGTGATTTTTTGCATCCACAGTCGCACATCATGCAGATGTGCGCATTTCTTGCATTTCTGAATGGCGCATGTGCACATGCTCCCTGTGTAGTCTTAGCACATGTTGATTTTATAACTGGTTGTATATTTTTGGACCTTTTGGAACTGCATTTTTGGTCCATGAGTGAACTAATGTGTGTTTTGAAGATGGTGGATTCCTATAACCATTTGCGGATGAAATTCTGGTGATAACAGATTCCCCCTAATGTGTGAGGTTAGGAGCATACGTATAGCCGAAATACATCAATTTTTCTTCTACTGAGAGTACCTCTGTAAGAAAGAGCGGTGTGGGGACTGTCAAGAGTAACCCAATGGAGGGAGAGGGGAACCTATATGACCCAATCTGTGCACAAGGTGTGAAATAATAAAACTGTGTACAAACAAGGTGGGCATGCCTTATGCTCGTGTCATGTAACTCAAAAATGGGTAATACAGTAACTGAATCTGTGTGTTGACGTAGATCACTGCAGCGCCCTCCGGGGCAGTTTGATAATGATAGAGGACAATTTTGATGGTGAACAAACTCTAAAAAAGGGAAGGACACATTTGAGGAGTGTCGATGTTACGCATACATTGATATTCTATCAAATTTCAGAGGTCTTCGGCATATATATAAAAATAACTGCAATAGTCGCAAAGTAAGACCCACTGCCACATGATAAAGTATTTAAGTTGAATGTCGTCAGGGTCAATGATAGTAGAGAGAAATGATGGTTCTCTTTGTGCCATCCAAGACTCTTCATTTATGAAGGTAATGAGAGTCAAGATACTAGCGCCCGTCTGGAAACTGTATTGATGTCGACAGAAAGGCAGACGCGACTCTGAGAAGTGAAGGGATTCATGAAACCCATTGGATAAGATCAGAAACTGATGAGGAAAATGGATGAAGTGAAATAGTGACGAGACTCAAGACTGCCCTGGGTTGGGGATATGTATGAAGTATGAGTGGAAACAACCGTGAAACTGAATCTAGTGTTAGGGGCATGACTAGACGTAAGTGGGATCGTGCGAGAGGCGTGACAAAGTGGAAAAACTCAGAGATCTGGGGTACGTATATTGTGGGATGCTCGGAGTTTATGGACGATGTCAATAGGAGTAGAAGATAATGTATGCCCCAACCGAGGGCGACATGGGTTGTGTCTACCAAAAAAAATGGAAGGTCACCAGAGGTGACGACAAAAAGCTATGTAAAGGTTGGAAACAAAGACTTTTTACAAGTATGAAATAAATAAAGAATCATTGGGGATGATCATACAGATATAGAAATGGGTGCCCTAGTGTAAGATGGCTTGGCCTGTGAGGGCACAAGTTGCTTGGAGAATGGGTGGAGGGTGGGGGCCCCATAGGTGGGTTTCTGTATTGGGGAAAATGAGTGGAGGACAATCTACAGATGGGAAAACTGATTGTGGATGAAATGGATGGTTAATGATACTGCTGAGGTGTAGTAAAAAAAGAACCATGATGAGATAACCTGGGAGTCCATTGGGTAATCTAGAAAAATGAGGAGAAGGAGTATGTGGATGATTCTCGAAAATGCATAATACTATTAGGACTCCCATCATGAGTTTCAAGTTCCAAGGGGGACTATGAATGGGATAACTCATGTGGGGGAGAGTGCTACCGGATGACAGTACCAAAATGTAGTGGAGGTGACAGTACTACAGAGCCGGATATAGGGAACCTAAAGGCGAATGTCGGAGGGTGTAACGGGAGATGCAATTGAGATTCAGAGGGAATAATTACATGCCAGTGTCAATTATATACCTGAAGGGGCCACGTTGGTGTGTGATGACCAAGTACCTGCACACATGAAAACCAAAATACCCGACATGAACAATATCTGAAAATAAAGAACATATAACAATTATTTGATAATTTTGAACATGAGTAGGCGTACCTAGGCATGGGATGAGAAAAATGGTCCTTGAAGGCTAGGGAAGGATGGAGGCCTAAGGAATGTGAGCATGTAGATGGTAGGATATTGGTCCCGTGGCTGAAGATGGATCGCAAAACGAACATTCAGAGCTCCCAGAATTGAGTTTGGAAGTTTGGAAAATGAGACTATATATAGCTATAGGGCCCACATTACCACCTCATTTGTACCTGCGGCCAAAGTGATTGGACGAGACTTATGAGAAGAGATTTGGAGATTCCAGGAGATCAATCCATCCAATTCAGGATCCACAAGCGTCAGGTTTGTGGTCGGAACCTCTTGCATAGTAGTTAGGATTTGGTTTTTGGGTAGGAGATGTATGGAGGGCCATATAGGGGGTTTTTTTAGGGTGGCCCCCCTAGTGCATGGGCGATCAAAGAATTCCCACACATGAGTGTGCATATGTATTTTGGAGAGCCGTGCATGGGGGCACCTAAGTGAGGAAAATAAGTGTGCATTAGGTGCATGCCTATTCGAATCACAGCTGTGCATGCATGCGCGACTGTGTTCCTGATAGTAACACATGTGTGCGCAACTATGTAGCGAATAGGCACACCAAAAAGTGCGCCTGTGTGTGTGACAGGGGTGCATGTGTGCACCCCTGTATCGCCAATAGTTGGACATGAGTGTGCGACTATGGGATAAATAGGTGCACATATGTGCATGCCTGTGGAAAAAACAGCTGCGCATTTGAGACAAAACTGAAGGGTGGAAAAAACTTATCTTTTTGGAGATTTGGATGTTTTGATGGGTTGTGATAGCTGATCGAGTACTGTATATGTGGATGTAGGTGATCATTTTGACGATGTTGGTGCATTGGAGAGAGAGGGATTGGTCATGCCTGAGGGAGGCAGTGAGGGTGGAGGAGCTGACGATTCGAGATACTTTGGAAACTTGTGGGTTGTTGAAGTTTTTTTAGTGCTCCTTATTGCGGGCACATAAGTATTTATTGCAGTTCCTGATTTCGATGTGGAATCTGGAGTGGCATTGCTTCATTGTGCGAGGTGAGGAGTTGGCCTTCACTATGGTGGAGGATATATATTTTCTCACTGGGATTCCTTTTCGGGGAACTCCTTTACCGGCGGAGCCTATGTTACCCAGGGATGGGCAGTTGGCTACCTTAGCCAGGAGTTATTGTTCGGGGGAGAAATTCATGTCGAGCTCCATGTTTAGAATTGGGGTGATGGATTCCCTTATACATAAATGCATGGAAACGATGGTTGTGAGAGTCTATGGGTATCTCATGACTCAACAGATTAGCAGGGGTCAGCTGAGGGTTATACAGAGGGCGTTGGTAGGTGAGCATTTTTCTTGGGGAATGATGTTGCATGCCAAGGTGTTAGGGCAGCTGGATAGGTGTCAAACTGTTGACTCAGGGGATTTCTCCTTTGAGTCCATCTTTGTGGCATGGTTCTTGGAGAGGGTGCCTATGTTGTTCCCTAGAATGCTTTTGGATGCACCTAGTGTGCGAGAGTCGCGATTGAGGTTTGTGGGTGACTATTTTGGTTCACCATGGTGGTGGGGAGGGAGGCCATTATTTCATGGCCAAGGTTTCATGGATGTGGCGTCTGATGCCATAGATCATACTTCATTATCCGTATTTTGGAGTGGATTTTCAAGATGATCCAAATATGGTGCTACCCCTGGGAGAGGTGTTCGACCAGAGAGGTATGATGTTATTTTTTATGTTTTGATATGTTAGATAGTATAGCATATATTTTTATGTATGGATGGATGTTTATGTTATCCGTTGTTTGTTGTGTGCAGACGTGGGGCCTTGCAGGCGGGAGGTTGAGTTGGTTAGAGCTCCAACTCGTCAGGGGTCGGTGCGACCACCACAGGGAGATTCATGAGAAGGAGAGAGGTGGAGACAGGATGATGTTGGGGCGAGGCCTGTTGATGATGAGAGAGAATTCAGGTGACGTTGTTATGATGACCCTAGGACAAGGCCATCACATGCTCCTTCGGCGGGGGTCAGGGGAGAGTTTGAGGATTTTTGTCGTTGATTAGAGGCAGTACTACAGGGAGTACTCGAGGGGATGTGGGTAAGAATATAGGATGAGGGGGTCCTGGAGTAGTGTATTGGTATTCTAGCAGAGTCGCAGAGTCTGATCCACATAGAAGTTGTAGCGGTAGTAGCTATGATAGTCACAAATCTGTTTCACCTCTTTTGTCACCTGAATGAGGAAAATAAGGATGCTTACAAGCCTAGTTTGGTTAGCTAGGAAAGAAAACAGTGAAGGAAAGAGTTATAAGTATCAAGCATAAGAAGTGAATAAAGAACTAAGATAAGAACAAATAAAAGAAACTAAACTAGAGTGCATAAGGACATTAGAACAAGAAATAAACAACATTCATGCCACCAATGGAAAGGATTGTATTAGTGGAAAGAAAACACCAAAGAGAAAGGGAGATATATGGGTCCACTCTTCCTCCAAGGGAGGGCTCTTGGATCCCCAAATATTGAGCTCTTCTTACAAGTAAAAAACTAGACTGAAATGGTGAAGAGAATCCAAAGCACATTCACTCAAGAGGTTATATGAATGGTTAAATGAATTGGTGCTTGCATGCTCTTGATGAGGAAAGATGATCCTCTAAGAGAATATAAGAAGCATAACAAAACAAATGAATTCCTTGAAAATATAGTGCACCCATGTCCTCCTTATATAGCATAGCTTTGAGGCATTATGTAACCATTTCTTAGTATGAACAAGGGGCCCTTTAGGACACCCTTAGGTCTTTGAAAAACCCCCCAATTGGAATCAGCCAAGATGTGGGTGTCAAATCGACTTGGACTATGAACCAGAAGTGGGCGGAAGGTCGACCAATATCATACATGTGTCGTTATGAGGGGTGCATGTTTTTTTGCGTCCACAGTTGTGCATCGTGCGCATATGCACTTTTCTTATGTTTATGAATGGCGCATGTACACATGCTCCCAGTGCAGTCTTAGTGCATGCTGATTTTATAACTTGTTGTATAGTTTTGGACCTTTTGGAAATGCATTTTTGGTCCATGAGTGAACTAATGTGTGTTTTGAAGATGTTGGATTCATGTAACCATTTGTGGACGAAATTTTAGTGATAACACTTGGGAAAACAGGGAGACCAGTGACTGAAACACAAGAGGTGAGTGCTCGTCCTAGAAAACAAATAGAGGGGCTTGGGGCCGAGGTTTCTCTCAGGTAAGATATTTGAGGAAAACTAGGATGCACAAACAAACAAGGGAAAGTAGAGAATTATTTACAAGCCGAAAGGGGGACAAATTTAAGATTTGGTCTACGAAAAGGAGAAAACCAGGGCAAGGACATAGACTTGGGTATACTCAACACATACCTATGAACCTTGTCAAATTCATGTGATAACATTTGGCTCCATAGGGGATTGCGTTCTCCCTGCGAGCTTCCAAGAACACATAGTTCTAGTGCCTTATTCATTGGGTTATGGAGTCAATATCAAGAAATGTCCTACTGAGGATTACATGCCGATAAAAAAATCTAAATGAAAGTAAATACATGGGATCTAGAAGGATCTTATTTATGTACATTTCTAGACTAATTATTTTTACAAAATGCGAGGTGAAAGGGAATTTCCACCATAGCCATCCATATTGTCTAGTAATATGGTTCTTTTCTTCACTACAAATGATCCACCAATGGTTAGGAAAATATGATAGTGGAACGAGAACATGTATTGGAACACTGGAAATATGGTAATACCCCTAAATGATGACAAGATGAATAATTTTGCAAGCTCCAATGCTTTTGGAAAATATAGCTCCATATACAACCCCACAGGGTCACAAAATTTATAATCAAGAAATCTCAACGGGTAAGAAATTACCTCATGTACTTCATTGTTGTTCACCCGTCGTTTGATGTTCTCAGAGTGCACAGGTGGGTAGAGAATTGAAGCAGATCAGCTAATCCCAGGTGATATTTTCTCATTTATAGGTTCTGGACAGGAGATAAACTGCCCATTTAGCTCCTCCTTTTCTCCTTCATGGCTCTCACAAGGATAAGATTCATAATCATCATAAACAAGAACCATGGAAAATCTCTTCTCTTTGTCATCTTTGTTGGGATATCCATCAAAAGTTGTTTGTTCTTGGTCATTATTCAAAATCACTTCTTCATCATAAGCAAGGCTACCAAGAACATCTATTTCAAGGACCAAAATATCCTCTACATATTCTTCACAAGAGCGGCGAGCAAAATCTTCCTCCAATTCCTCTATCCTTGCAGAGAGAGATTTTACCAATTTTATCAACTCCTTGAAGGTATACCCCTCATTCTCACATATTTCACAAGAATGAAATATGTTCTGAACACCATATCTATACTCCTCACAACAGTTATGATAGATTAACTCAGAGGAATAATACTATTGACAGTGAGCATTGAAAGCTACATGAAACTAATCTAGGGAGGAGATGCTAGCAAGGGGCAAGGAATGATACCTCTCACGAGCATCTCCTGTTAATGAGAACATGAACATCTTCAATAATACATCCGCATGATGTATTTCCCACTGATGCATGAATTCATGAAACTCACAGAGATGCTCGACAAGGTTTTCATCTTTGTGTTCTCTAAATATGGGCAAAAAATTGCCCCATTCATCGATAGAAGGAACAACATTTGGAAAACCAAGAAGAACTGAGAAATTAAAAGGAGCAAACCTTCGAGCCAAAATGGCTTTCATCTAAAAATATGAATTCTTAAAACTACGGAGTCACCACTGGATTCTTTAAACATGGAGTCTCCAGGTGAATGATATGTAGTCTGAAAGTGCCTGGTCTTTGTTCACCATCAAAGACCATATTTGGTCATTGTCGTTCTCCCAGGGAGATTTTCAATCTGGTACGACAGCTAAATCCTTCACGATAAATATTTCCTTTCTTGATAATATTCTCTGGGTCAACTTCATGTGTTTCTAGAGGCAGTTGTGGAGTAATCCTCGTGTGTCTTATTTTGGAAGACACAACTGAAAAAGTGGAGTCGCTAGGTGCAAGTTTCAATATTCAATGGTACTGATATCTGATGCACCTTCAAAATCATACTTCTTTTTCATTCTATCCCAGGGAAATGTCTTCAATTCGTTCCCCGACAATGACGCCATGAATGTTAGCACTGAGATTCATCCTCATATTACAGGAGGATAATCCCAGTACCCATCATAATTTTTGGTGGATGTTGGTTTTATATGAGTGGAGGTCAATGGACAAAACTCAATATATGAATGATGTTCAACATAGAACTGGACAAGAAATGCAGAGGGAAGTGAGGGACACAACTAAATTCAGTTAGTTAATTGATTTTAAGTGTTAGCAGAGGGAAGACTTAGTAAGAAATGTGGACAAGACTGATATGGGCATCAGGCCTTCAAGCAACTTGGAGAAGAAAAACTCAGACTCAAGATCACTCTTAAGCTCAAGATTCAGACAATGAAATATGTCCAAAGAACATAGTCACAAAAACACAATGATCAAACCTACATGACCATGAAGCTACAACAACTTGACTGGATCCTCCATGCCCAAGCCATTCAGTGTAAGAGGAGAAAAGATCACAAGGAAGCTCACTAAAAATGGCCACGATACCACTGCAATTAAACCTACATTACAACAACATAACAACCCTCGACTTGATCTTCCATGCCTGAGTGTTTTAGCACAGTTTTTACAGAGAGATGAAAATAGGATGACTTATATTAATCTAAAAGTCTTAAATCCGATACATAACCAGAGAAATTTTCTTGCATCAAAACATTACAAAATAGGGAGCTCTAGTCAACCAGTTGACGACCTCAACAAAATATCAATTCTCCACTACAAAGAGTGTGATATGATCACTACATTCAAAGTATTGCATCTGCGAGTTCTTCTGTTAGACTGAACGTGCACCCCTCTGTCAGATGTGAGCTCATATCGGCATGGGTTTTGCAGGAAAATCTTCCCACAAGGGTACCACGAGCTGACGGTTCAGTCCCCACGGTCGAGCCTTCCATGCCTTCCATTTATGGAGTGAGTTGAGGTTTCAACCATCAAAAATACCTTCCATTAACTGATTTTCCTTTAATATTGAGCGAGACTTAATGCTCAAGAATAGGATTCCACATAAACATGAGATTACGGGGTCGTCAAAAGTGGTTTGGATTCAGACCTCTCTTGGGCCTGCAATCCATCACATGTCGCCACATAGCATTTTCACCATACCATGTTTTACATTGCGAGACCACTCAAGAAAAATATTGCCCAAGAATATTGCGTCCCCGCAATGGACTGTGGTCATAGGTCTGGTCCTGATCTGCGATCTAAGTGCACCCACTAGATTTAGCGCCACTGGCAATCTTAATTGCCCACCAACTTTAGGATCTACCAAAAGTGTGCTTTGGGATGGGGCGCTACTTTGGGTGTTGAACAATACAGTTCTCAAAGGATGATCTGATGTGGAGGCCTGACGTCACCATGTTGATATCTCGCGGACAGAGAGGTGACTTGTGTCACTCGAAAACAAGCATAAAGCATGTCTAAAACGCTTGAAATGAGTGCCATGTATCCACGCTGGATGGATTCCACATGTCTATGCCGATGACTTCCACAAAATTGGTGCTCTGGGGCTCGGGCACTATATCCTTTTCCTTTAGCTCCTCTATGTGCTTTTACCTAGAGCTAGCAATCTGATGACGCGTGTATTATTGAATCGAACAACCGATAATTACTTCGGGTCTCCGGACTCTGGGAAAGTCAAGTATCAAACTTCCTCTACCTTCAGTTGCTTTTACCCGGAGTCATAGATATGATGATGCATGGACCTCCTGAGATTGATGGATGATATCCCTTCGTGTCTCTAGGCTTTAGACTTCTCAATAGTTAAATTTATTTTCCCCAAGAAAATTCATCGGAGCTAGGGATATGATGACGCATGGCTCCTGGATTTGGATGACTGACATCCACTTCGGATGTCGGGCTCCATGAAAATCAAAACTCAAATATTTGTTACCTTCTATGATTTTACCTGGAGCTATGGATCTGACGACATGTGGATATTGTTGATCAACGACTGAGATTCACTTCGGGCCTTCAATCACTTTGACACTTGGGGACTTTGGGCTCTTCAACACTTTGACCACTTCAGGATTTCAAGAACTTCAGAAATTTGGGACTTTAGGCCTTTGGGACCTTGGCACTTTTCTCATTTTAAAACTCCTGAAGTAAAACTCTCGAAGTGACAGATCTGATGACGCATGGCATTCTAGATTCAAATGGCCAAGATCCCCTTCGGGAATCTAGGACTTCGGGCCTTCGGGAGGCACTGTCGCTAAGATCAATGAATCCCTGCTGATTTTGAGATCAATGGTCCACGATTGCTTCAGGAGTTCGAGATTCGGCTCTCCGAAAGATTTATGCACTTCTCACTTAGAAACTCCTGAAGCTCATTTCCCTGAACGCTTGTATCAGTTTCCACATTTCCCCTTTAATATCAACATCTCTTGATCGCTTTGAGACTTCGACTCTCTTTATTACGCTATACTTCGTGAAATTTTGAAACTCTAAATACCCAGGGGCTTCTAATCCAATATTCACAGGGGATCCCCACTGATGTAAAATGGACTCTCCTGTTTCTTGTGATTCAAGTTCGAAATAAACTGTTCTGAAAGTTGTGCTTCATGCTCAAGGCTGCGGCCTGTGTGAACAAGGACCTAGAAAAAAAAATTGTGGGCTTGATAAAATAGGGAGACCAGTGACTGAAACACAAGAGGTGAGTGCTCATCCTCGGATAAAAATAGAGGGGCTTGGGGCCGAGGTTTCTCTCAGGTAATATATTCGAGGAAAACCATGACGCACAAAAGAACAAGGGCAAGCAAAGAACGATTTACAAGCCAAAAGGGGGAAAAACTTAAGATTTGGTCTGCGAAAAGGAGAAAAATGGGGCAAGGACATAGACTCGGGTATATTCAACACATACCTACAGCCCTTGACAACTTCATGTGATAAGACAATGTAATAAAGTCCATTAAGCTATAGAATGGATGAAGATACACTTTGATATTGTCGTTTACTTAATTTAGTTCTAGATTTTGTAGATTTTGTTGTTTAGTTAATAAACAAAGGACCTTCAAGTTCTTTGGATGGTGGAATTTCAGAGGAGGCATGGACAAGTAAAAAGTTAAAATATTATTTTTTGAAGACTTTCAGTTGTGAAGCATTTATCCATATTGATAAAGAAAATAGAACAAAGCTTGAGGAAAAATCCAAGAAGTCTACCTTTATTGGATATGGTGTTGATGATTTTGGTTATCACTTATGGGATTATGAAAATCAAAAAATCATTAGGAGTAGAAATGTCATATTCAATGAGAAGGTCATGTACAAAGATCAGTTGCAGGGAAAGAAACGGGAAAAAGAAAAACTAGAATACACAGTGCTTGATGAGAACACTGAAAAAGATAATCCAAAGGTACCAGAAAATGAAAATGTACAACAATAAGAGCAACAAGTACCTCAAACTCCTGCAAGTGTTGCTATAAGATCTACCAGGTTAAGTAGACCCCTTGAACGATACTCTCCTTCATTGTATTATTTATTGTTGGTTGATTTTGGTGAACCAGAATGTTATGAAGAGGCAATGCATGTAGACACCAAAAATAATTGGGAGCAAGGAATGAAAGAGGAAATGGATTCCTTGGTAAATAACCAGACTTGGGATTTGGTTCAGTTGCTTGCAGGGAAAAGATAATTGCAGAATAAATGGTTTTACAAATTGAAGGAAAAAGATGGAGGAAAAAAGTGGTACTAGGCTAGACTTGTTGTAAAGGGGTTTGCACAAAATAAAGGTATAGATTTTTATGAAACATTTTCTCCTATTGTTAAAATGACTTCAATTAGCACTATTTTAAGTCTTGTGGCAGTAGAAGATTTTCACATTGAACAGTTAGATGTAAAAAAAAAAAATCTCCATGGGTATTTGGAGGAAGAGATTTATATGCAGCAACCATAGGGGTATCAGGTCAAAGGGAAGGAGAATTTGGTATGCAGGTTGAAGAATATCTTGTATGGCCTAAATAAATATCCAAGGAAGTGGTATTGGAAGTTTGATAGGTTTATGACAAAACAAGTTTATAGTAGATATCATTCTGATCACTGCGTTTATTTTAAAAGGCTAGAAAATGGAAGTTGCATTTTCTTGCTATTGTATGTAGATGACATGTTTGTTGCAGGGTCTAATATGAAGGATATAAATGTTCTTAAGAAGAAATTATCTAATTCATTTGCGATGAAGGATTTGGGTGTTGCAAAGAAAATCTTTGGTATGAGAATAATAAGAGACATGAAAAATAAAAAATCGACATTGTCTCAGGGTGAGTACACAGAAAAGGTGTTGGAGAGGTTTATAATGTAGAATGAAAAACCAGTTAGTAGACCTTTGTCCAACCATTTCAAATTAAATAAGGAAATGTGTCCCAAGACACAGGAGGAGATAGAATACATGTCCAAGGTTCCTTATTCATCAACAATTGGCAGCTTGATGTATGTGATGATTTTCACAAGACCAGATATTGCACATGTAGTGGGAGTTGTGAGCAGGTATATGAACAATCTAGGTAAATAACATTGGGAGATAGTAAATTGGATTCTCAGGTATTTGATAGGTATTTCTACTCATTCATTATGTTTTGAAGGTTCAGACATTTCTCTACAGAGATATGTTGATTCAGATATGGAAGGTGATAAAGATAGTAGGAGGAGCACCACAGGGTATCTTTTTACTATAGGTGGAACATCAATAAGTTGGATTTTGAAACTGCAAAAGGTTGTTGCACTTTCAACAACAGAAGTAGAGTATGTTGTTTCTACAGAGGCTAGTAAAGAAATGATTTGGTTATAGAGTTTTATGGAGGAATTGGGAAAGAAGAAGGAGAATAACATGTTGTACTGTGATAGTGAGAGTGCCATTCATCTTGAAAAGAACTCAACCTTCCATTCGAAAATTAAGCATATACAACTCAAGTACCATTTCATATGATCTGTCTTGGAATATGGACATTTGAAGTTGGAAAAGATACACACTAGCCAGAATTCTGCAGACATGTTAACAAAGGGAGTAACTAGGGAGAAATTGAGTTCCTGCTCAGTTTTAGTTAGTATTCAAGCATGAAGGTGAAGATGATAAAATTTATAAGTCCAAGAAGGATCATAGTCCAACATATATAGCAGTGGTGGAGTTGTTGAGATCAGTCTCCAAGTGGGATATTGTTGGTTGTGGAGCCTGATTATCTTCCTGATTCAGAGGTCTTTGTTTTTCAGCCATGTTTATACCCCATGAAGACCTTACACCCCGAAAGAATGTACACTCCTCCATGTGGGGGAGTGCACGGGGGGGTTACCCCCCTATGGGGCCTGTGGTTTCCATCCTCCCGGTTGGGGGGTTTGGGGGAAATTGGGCCCTGACAGGTGTTCGAAGGACATCAATCCTTAATGGGGGCTCGGGGGAAAATCCCTCGAAGGAAAAATTTCCTTGTAAATGTATATTGTAATTTCATAGTAAATCTGGACCGTTCATTATAAGGTCATAAATATGACAGTAGAAGTTATGTTAGGGTTTCTTTCCCTATAAGTCAACCCTCACGTATGAGGGAAGTGTATTGCAGCTATGTATCATTACGAATATTGTATTATGAGTGAGGAGATCGTGAGAGAGAGAAGAGGAATTTACATCGGGTGTGTTGTAGGTTGTATCCCTTCATTTGTTGGATAATAATAAAGGAAGGACCTCAAAATTTATCTGGTGGACGTAGCCCACACTGGGTGAACCACGTATATCTATGTCTCTATTGTATTGTGTATCTTCTGTGTTTTATTTCCACATTTGTTTTATTTTATCGCTCTGTGATCCTATTTTTCTAACATAAAATATATATAGGAAAATAAGGCATTTCCTTAAAAAACAACAAGAGCTAATTCATGCCTTCACAATCCAACTTTTTTTTGGAAATAATTAATTTCATGAGGCTCTCATTCAAGTGAGATGAATGAGGAAGAAAAAATTGCATATGTTCCTTGAGTTAATGAGAAATAAATTAATGGAAATGATTCCAACATGGATTTATTATGAAAAGTAATAGTTGTTATTTCAAAAGAAGATATAGAGGTAGAACTAAGCATGTTTCCTATGGAAAGGGACATAGGCACTTGATTCTGATGGTTTAACAATTGTGTTAAATGGGGAGGACCACCTTTGCATGCACTTCTCAAGGATATATTCAATCAAGTCTTATGACACTGCTTTATTTTAGACTAGTAAGCTAGTAAAGTGATGCTAATTCACAAAGTTAGTGATATAAATAATGTGAGAAAAGAAATTGTGGAATGAAAAGTGTTGGGCCCTTTGTTTTTTGGTTTGAATCTGCGCAAGAAGGACTACAGTCCAAATTTTGGTTAAAAATGAGTTGCGCAAGCTACCGAAAGAGATGGATAGTGGAGCAAGTAAAGAAACAAAAATCAGTTGTGGAAAGGGACATCAAAACACCAACAATGCAAAAGAAGTTACAACAGAACAAGAAAGCATGCAATCCCAAAGCCAGAAGATCTCACTCAGCATATATATGAGATGCATACTATTGTAAAAGGGTTTGTTAGTTGGATTGGGTTGGGTTTTAGCTATTGTTGTTGGTTGACTGATATAGTTGGCTATTGTTGATAGGTTGGTTTGGCCGATATGTTGTTGTTGATTAGTGTTAATTGGGTTTTTGGTTGAAGAAAGGTTCTGTAAATGTAATCTATATACAGTTTTGGGAAAAAGGGGTAGATAGAGCTCTGTTACATGAGTATTGAGCTAGAATTTTGTAACAGAGTACTAATTTTTATATCTGAGATTGTATTCGAGAGGTTCTGATGCTAATATATAAAGAAGGACCCAAAATTTTCAAATATAATGTGTCATTATGTGTTCATGCTTATGAATTCTATCTTTATAGTACTTCTTTATGCTTGATGATATCCATATGATATCTCTGTGTATAACTTCTTTCACAACCTCAGTATCTTTACTTCCAGGATCAATGAGTTCAGATATGTTATGTAGTTAGACTATCTTGCAGAAGATCATGGTGAATCTTGAAGGTTTTGGGAACCCACCTAAGTATTGTTCTTTCCCTTTCCTATATTTCTGTCTTGGTTTCACTTTGGGTGAGACTTCTTCCCTTCGGAGGAGATGAAAATTCCAATGCTCTAGACTACATGATACCTTTTGTTGGTAACTTGAGAAGGACCCTGGTCTGATCAATTCTGCGCCAACAAAATGGTTTTTTTGTGAGGACCTGCATTAAAAGGGAACCTATAGGGAGAATGATTATGTGGATTCATAGATATGATATTCACCACTGGTGGGAGATCAATTGCGACACCTTCATATGGAAAGAAGTGGATTTGAGAGGAAAATATGTGAAATATACACGGGAGGTAGTATTTTACTCATAAAGATCGAGTGACCAATACGAGATATTCTAGGTTAAATTCCTGGAAGAAATGTTCCACTAGATAGATATGCTTCAAGAAGCTATGAAATTCCAAGAATGAGACAAGAAGACCTGCACTTGGGATGCATAAAATATCACAACACTTCATCATCTAGATAGTCCAGTAACACGAGCGATCGATTTCTAGGTCAATACAACGTTAGAGGGATACATTATTGAGTTTGTAGCTGAGAATCACCAATATTTTTCACAGGCAGAAGAAGATTTCAAGAAAGATGCAAGGTGAAGGATGCTGAGAGAAATCCCCCTATGGATTAAGGTTTTATTGATGGAAAAGGATATGCTCACTATTTCCCTGATTGACATGCCAGTGTAAACACCCTCGCTTGGGGTGGGGTGAGTTTGGGGTGGAGTCATGTCGTGAGAGAGGGGAGAGGGTTATTTGAAAAATGGGGGAGTAGCAAGAAATGGACTCAAGTGATGAGTGAACCTTGAAAAGAGCCACCATAGTTGAGAATTGGTTGCATGGTAAGATAAAGAAAGAAACAAAAAAGTCTGAGAACTTGCAGAGAGAAATCGAACTAGGAGAAGTAGAGGAAGAACAGATGGAAGAGTTGTGGAAGATGAGAAGATAGGAAAGACTGGACAGTCAAAGATTAAGTGAGAGAGAAACGTAAAGAGAAAGAAGTCCCCATGAGGGTGGTGTTAGCGATATTTCTGGTAATGAGGTAAAATGCGAAAGTATGGGTTAAAAACCCACTTGTCCTAAGTTTTGAATGCTAATGCGCCCGTGGTAAGCGACAAGCAAGTCCGAGCGGCAGAGATTCGCGCGCCCGGATCAACAATGCATATGTGATTCCGGACCCCCCCTGCCTTTCTACCTTTAAGCAGAGGGGGGGGGTCCGTAATCGGGGGCGCATCTCTTCAGCGGTCCAGATCAGTGCACCCGGATCAATGGCGATAAAGGCAATTCCAGACCCCCCCTGCCTTTCTACCTTTAAGCAGAGGGGGGGTGTCCGGAATCGGGGGCGCATCTCTTCAGCGGTCCAGATCAACGCGCCCGGATCAATGGCACTTGGACAGTCCCACCCTTCTCAGATGCCCTTCTTTTAACTCGCATGGGCCCTCCTTCCCTGTCGTGTCATATTTTTACCGTCCTTCCCCTTTTCCATCTGTTCCCTTCCTGGTCGTGCGATGGGACTCGCTCCCTTTAGACCTTCCTCATTCGCCACCATATGTCCACGTTCCGTATTCTGAGCAATGTAGTCTCTCCCCATGCCTCATCACCCATTTACCACCCGCCATTTGTCCCGCTCACCTCCACGCCCACTCGTCAAGCCATTCAGTTATTCCAGGTGGCAGCGCGAGGAGTCTTCCGCGTCCCAAAATGCTGAGTTGGTCGGGTCGTCCTCAATCCGCATGAAGCAGTTATTGAGGCAGTTGGTGGTGGTTAGACATCGTCTCCGCCATAATGGGAAAGTTCGGAAATGAATTAAAGGCACGTCGTTTCTCCAATGAAACTGTCAGAGGATTGATCGCGTCTTCCATAAGTTGCACGACCATTCAAAGATTGCAGCTGTAGATTGTCAGAAGCGATGCAGACGCAATGTGTTTAATGCGACATCTCGTTTTTGTTGTTGTTGTTGTTTTGAGTATATGTAGGCGTTTTCGCCATTTTTGTATCTATCGATGGTAGAGCAAAGCTCCCGACTG
>SNQJ01S0016498.1:75117-112490 GCA_010110895.2 Picea sitchensis
AACTCGCGTGGGCCCTCCTTCCCTGTCGTGTCATATTTGTACCGTCCTTCCCCTTTTCCATCTGTTCCCTTCCTGGCTGTGCAATGGGACTCGCTCCCTTTAGCCCTTCCTCATTCGTCGCCATCTGTCCACCTTTCGTCTTCTGAGCAATGTAGTCTCTCCCCACGCCTCATCACCCATTTACCACCCACCATTTGTCTCGCTCACCTCCATGCCCACTCGTCAAGCCATTCAGTTATTCCAGGTGGCAGCGTGAGGAGCTTCCACGTCCAAAAATGTTGAGCTTGCTGGGTTGTCCTCAATCCCCATGAAGCAGTTATTGAGGCGGTTGGTGGTGGTTAGACATCGTCTCTGCCATAATGGGAAAGTTCGGTAATGAATTAAAGGCACATCATTTCGCCGATGAAACTGTCAGAGGATCGATTGCATCTGCCATAAGTTGCACGACCATTCAAAGATTGTAGTTGCAAATTGTCAGAAGCCATGTAGACGCAATGTGTTTAATGCGACGTCTCGTTTTTGTTGTTGTTGTTGTTTTGAGTATATGTAGGTGTTTTCTCCATTTTTGTATCTATCGATGGTAGAGCAAAGCTCGCGACTGTAAATCTTTAACTTGACTCTAGTTTCCTGGTTATGCATCTGTATCTGGGATTTCTTGTTTTATGACAAGTAGTTTTCTTACTCCGTCTATGTTTTCGTCCCATACCAGGGAGTTCATGATCGAATGATTCGCTTGAATTGTTGCAGTTTTGTTATGATAAAGGATTTGTTGTTACATTACTGTATTCTTTGGTCTTCTGTGTTTGAATGTAAGAGGATATTGCGTTCGGGCGTCTTCTTCTCCAGTCTGTTAGAAACCTGATGTTTTCGACAGACCTTTGCACTCTTCTCATACAAGCCTTCCCACTGCTCGCCCTTTATTACAACTCGCTGTTTGAAGTTTATCTAAGACCCCATTTACCCATGCATGCCTTGGTCTAGTTTCAGAGTTGAGACGATATCGTTCTGAGTTTTCTTCCATTTGATCATCCCCTTATGAACAATCGTGACATTAAACTGATGGGTGTCAGGCTCAGCTCCTGCAAGCAATCTAGGAGTGATTTCTGATGCTAACAGGTGGACAAGAAGGAGAAAGTGTAGAAGCATGAGAAAAGGAAGCTGACATGGATCTTGAAGACGAGAGAGAATATTTATCCCCGATGCCAAGAAATATCAGGAATCCAACCGAAGAAACCACTCGAGAGGATGAGAATGAGTCCCCCCAGATCAAAGAAACCCACCCTAAAGCTAGTGGCACTAGCCCTGGATCACCCATACCCCAAGTGTATTCTATACAAGTGGTAAATTCTATACTACCTTCTTATGATATTTCTATTCTAGTACAACTAGTTAGTCAGTCTCAACCAGGAAGCTTGAATATTGGGAGGATGTTGGGATCCCATGGTAGATCACAACCAGGACCATTAGGTTTTATTTTGGTAGGAGCAGTAAGATAAAAAAATTCTAGTAATGCAGGAGGTTCGATTGCTAGATACCCATAATTCTAGGGTAAGGGAGATGAAGATGTTGAGTAGAATTGGTTCTTATGTGAAGCAATCTGGAGGTCCAAAGGGACTCCAGATGTGAATAAATTGGTTTAGTTCAAGACTACTTTGATAGGTCATGCTCTCAAATGGTACATGAAGGTCATTGATCCTGGAGTACCAGGAGTGCAAGGTCTAGCGTTCACACTTGACCAGGTATAGAAAAAGTTCATAGTGGAGTTTAAGCTACCTTAGTCAGAACAACAAGCTTTGTCTGAGTTGCGTGAAATTGATCAAAGGGAAGGTGAATCATCCTGGGAATGTAGCCAGAAGTTTAAAGATGTTATAGGGATATTAGCGCATCTGATCCATGAGGAACATCAACGAGAATGGTATATCCAGGGACTGCTACCTCTGACATAGATTTTTTTAACACAACAATGGATAACCACTTTAACAGATGCTTTGGAACAATCAATGAATATTGAAGCCATGGTTGGATATCAAGAGAGCCTAAGAGTTTTTGAAAAGTAAACAAGAAATGTGTGTCTAATTTATTTTTCCTTTAAATAAATTGGACAATAAATATTAATCTATTATCTCATAATCACTTGAAATAATTAACTAAAATGGAAAATCAGTTAGCTATAGGAAATTCGAGTTTAAAGGTTGACTGGTGGGACATCCAAGTCGAATTAGTTGTAACTGAGTGATTCGAAGTTGTAACAGAGTTGGAGGTGTAGTTATGTGAGTTGTGAAGTGGTTTAACTCAGTTCAGTAAGTTAAGCTCAGTTGTACTAGTTGTAACTGAACTTACACTAGTGAGAGATCAGTGAATTAATTATTAATTAATTCACAATCAGTGATATCACATGCAACTGAAGATTTACCACTGTTAACTACATGCATGTCAGCTCTAGTGGATACCCGGTTGAGATAACATGTGAAAGGGACAGATTGACTATCAGTTGTGAATTTAGTGGGTGCATTCATGCAACCACACACAGATGTGCCAATGAGGAATGCCCAACCTAGGCAAGAGGAATTCATTCATTGTAGGGTTTTCCATCAGCAGGGATTGTTGTTGGGGCTCATAAATGACATATTTTCATCCTTCTTTCCCTTCATCATTCTTCACATTTCATCTCCCCATTAAAATTTGACGATATCATTTCATAAATATACTTGGGTTTCACCTTATTATTCTCCACTTTATTCATTTTAGTATTAAAAGGGAATTTGTGATTAAATGTTAGAAAATTGACATGTTTTCGTATATATCTCAAATATGTGTGAGCTTTGTCATGTGTAGGAATATGTGAAGGATTAATTCAAAGGACTTCTCGAATACTTCCTCCACCGTTTCAATATTTGAGGAGATAATTCAAGCCCATTCCAAGGAGAAGAACATGGAGATTTGGTTGGAATATTTTATCCAAGATATATGAGAGATATGTGTGAGGATTTAAAGGGATAATATTTTGTAATAATGGGAAATAGGTTGAGAGAAAAGTGGATCTATAATAATGAGATGGTTATCTTATCTTCAAGGCTCTCATGTATAAAAGAGAGTGATCTCTCTTCATGAGGATTCAATTAGAGTAATCAAGCAATTATGATTCAATTAGAATTAGAGTAGTCATTAGGATTCGAAAGAGAAAGGGATTCTTAGCTTTGATTCATGGTTTTGGTTTTCATTCTTTCATTATTCTGTTATGAAGATTGATTTGATTATTGAATGTAAGATTGCTTCATTGGTGAGAGATCTCATGTGTTGTTGTGCCAGTTAACTCTTCACTTGTTGTATATGCTCTTCCTTCATGTGGTTCTCCATTTCTAGATTAATTTCCTTCATGCAATTTCTCATTCCTAGATTAATTTCATTTATGCAACTAGATTAGTTCAATTCCAAGTCGTGTGTTAGATTGATGATTCAATTCAAAGTCGTGTGTTAGATTAATAATTCGATTTCAGTCACGTGTTAGATTAATGATTCAATTTCAGTTGTAGCTTAAACATTAGATTAGATTATTCTCGCTTCAATCTTGCATATACTTTGTGTGTGCTACGTCAGTTTATGAACCCCGGGTTGACAAATTAGATAGTTGGGAAAGTACTACAACTCAATTAATACAACATTATTTTGGCCCAATATAACGACTGTCGTTCCCTTGTCACGATTTTTTTTCCTTTTGATGTTAATTTGAACAGAATGATTGTTGTTCCTTTTGTTACGATTGTTGTTCCTTTTGTTGTTCATTTGAACAGAATGATTGATGTTCCTTTTGTTATGATTGATGTCCCTTTGTAGGAGTCACATATTTGGAGGACGAGTATTGAAAACAGAAGGTAAGTAGGCGACAAGTAAAATGCTTGTGCCAGTGCCTACCTTTGTATGATGCATAGAGGTTATATTTTAAGACATCTTTAGAGACCAACAATTGTACAAAGGAGGCAGGATGTCTGGAGGCAACAAATTGGCACATGCATTTTCCAATTTTTTTATGACAGTGTGAGACAATTTTATACTATACTGAGAGCTCTTGGATTAGAGTTTTGTAGGATATTGTTTCATGATCCATGATATAAACATAATATATGATATTGGGGTTTTTAGCTTTATGCTTTCCCAATAAAAACATCTGTGTTATGTGTGATTGATCATTCTTCTTGATATTGCAATTGGCGATCATGTTTTAAATTTCGCAAGAAGTTTGTAGAAGCGATTGTGTATTTAACCGTGGCATATAATTGTTATATCAAGAGAATCCATGTAATACATAATTTGTATTGAAATTTCTACATGGTATCAAAGCACGGAAGATTGCAGAAGATGAGTTTTTGATTGGATAGAATTTGAATTTGCAGAAAGACTTTCTTGGTGCTACAGCTGATTCAAGATCAAAATGGATTTCAATGGCTTGAGGTTAGATTATGCACTCAAGGGCATCTCAAACTACATTTCTTGGAAGGACAGGATGGAGGCAGTACTCGAAGACAATGTCTTGAAGGATTTCATTGACAAATATGTTCCTAAGACAGATGTTGTAGACACTGCAAATATTGATGCATGGCAAAAGAAAGTGGCAAAGGAAAGGAGGATATTTTTGGAGGGAGTATGAGACCACATTGTCTCAAACCTCCATGGGAAAGCCACACCATATGCAATGTGGAAGGTTTTGACGGATATATTCCAAAACAACAATGATCATAGGAAATTGACACTCAAAGATAAACTCAAGAAGATCAAGATGGAGAAGGGAGAATCCATTCCAAAATATCTCACGAAGTTTCTCCAATGTCGGGATGAGCTGGGGAGTATGNCCTTCTCCATCTTGATCTTCTTGATGGAGAAGGGAGAATCCATTCCAAAATATCTCACGAAGTTTCTCCAATGTCGGGATGAGCTGGGGAGTATGGGAATAACAGTCACTAATGATGATTTGGTGATCTTGGAACTCCTATGACTTCCCAAGAGTTGGAACAGTTATCAAGACTCTTTCAATGGAAGGGAAACATTTCATGCAGAACACCATATATGGCTCCTCATCAAAGCATGATGATGAAGAGGATTGTGCTTTGGCTGCTAAGGAAAGGAGAGGGAAGGGGAAGAAATTCCATTCAAAATCTGAGTCTAAAGTCAAGAAGTTGGATTTGTCCAAAGTGAAGTGTTTTCACTATCACAAACATGGGCATCTCTCTACTAACTATCCACAGAAGAAGAAGAACAAGAAGGTTGTTGGAGCTATAGCTGGTGAGGCCCTTGCCTCACAATTTAAACTTGATTTCTCTTTGATCGCATCCATGGCTTCGAGTACATTTGGATCGGTGTGATATTTGGATAGTGGCACTTCCTTCCACATGAAGGGAGATAAGGGCATTTTCAGTGACTTGGAGGAGAAATATCTCAAAATGCATATAGAGATGGGTGACGATGGACGATACAGTGCAACTAGAATTGGTACCATTACCTTTTAGAGGGAGTCAGGTAAACCATTTCAATTGAAATATTTTATGCATCTTCCGGGTCTAAAGAAAAACCTGGTCTCAGTCGCAATGCTGGAGGATAGAGTCTATGACGTTGTTTTCAGTGATGGAAAAGCTTTCCTGTGACATAAAACAACGAGTCAAGTCAAGAAGATAGGGATTTGAGTTAACAATCTCTACAATCTAGAGGTAGATGGTTGCTGCCATGGTGGGCAAGGTAGAAAAAGTGGTGAGTCAGGATGAGGGAGAATTATGGCACAGGTGATTGGGCCATCTTCATCATGGAGCCTTGAAAATCATGCAGAAAATATCTACTAGAATTCCAAAGGGAAACATTTCTCAGTTAGATCAGTGCAAGGGTTACACCATGGGGAAGTATGTAAAGTCCACCTTTCATGAAAAGGAGAACCATGCATCAATGATCCTGGAGAGAGTTCACACAGATGTGTGTGGACCATTCTCAGTTGCTTCAACAAAAAAACATAATTATTATGTTATTTTTTTTTATGTCTTTTCTCGTAAATGTTGGATCTTATTCATGCAGAAGAATGATCAAACATTCTCAAAGTTATGTGAGTTTAAAGCATTAGTGGAGAAAGAGTAGGGGAAGCAAGTGAAAGATCTAAGGAGTGATTATGGTGGAGAATACATCTCTAACGAATTCAAAGACTTATGCAGCAAAGAAGGAATTCGAAGAGAACTCATAGTGCCTCATAACCCACAACAAAATGGGGTCGCAGAGAGGAATAACAGAACGATCGTGGGTGGAGCATGAGCAATGTTGCATGATCAGGGCCTACCAATGCATTTGTGGGTGGAAGCATGCAACACTGCAGTTTATGTGCAAAATTGTTGTCCTCATAGAGTACTTGGCATGAGTGCACCTGAAGAAGCTTTCACTGGTAAGAAACCTGATGTTTCATACTTTAAGATTTTTGGCTCATCTATTTATGTGCATGTGACCAAGGATGCCAAGAAGAAACTGGAACCAACTACTGAAGTTGGGATATTTGTGGGGTACACAGAAACACCCCATAATTATTGTGTGTATTTTCCTAACAGTAATATGATTGTTATGCGATGGGATATAAAATTCGATGAGGGGAAAGCCATGCGGTTGTTTCTTGAGAGGGAGTTAGACTTGCATGTAGAGGAGGAACTGTTGGTTCCCAAATATGAGTCTCAAGATGTGGATCCGCCACATGAGGAGGGTCATGGAGTTGAGGAAGCCACTCAAGCAGAGCTATCCATCAGAAATGGCAGAAAGTGCACCACGAAAGTTGATATATTGAGACTAGATGTTGCACAGAATGTAGGAGCCCCTACTTCACAGCACAGATAGAGAGAGTCTCCTGATAGATTTACTGGATACATGGATCTCATGAGAAAATGTATTATGACTGAACCATCTTCCTTTCAGGAAGCAGTGTAGGATCCCACTTGGGTTGATGCTATGGTGGAGGAGTATGAATCCATTGTCAAAAATAGTGCATGGGAAATTGTCCCAAGACCGATCAACAAATCAGTGGTAGGTTCGAGCTGGATCTACAAGTTTAAGCAAGTTGTTGATGGGAGTGTGGAGAAATACAAGGCCAATTTTGTGGCCCAGGGATTCTCACAGATCGAGGGGATAGATTATGATGAGGCCTTTGCACCTGTCGCAAGGTACTCTTGCATAAGATCCATCCTTGCACTCTTAGCACAGATGGGTTGGTGCATTCATTAGATGGATGTAAAAACTGTGTTTCTCAATCGGATCATTGAGGAAGAAGTGTACATTGAGCAGACACAAGGTTTTGAGACCTTTGATAGGGATTCACATGTGTGTAGAGTCAAGAGAGCATTGTATGGGCTGAAGCAAGAACCCTTTACTTGGTACACTCGGATAGACAACTATTTCACCGGACTGGGCTTCACCAAAAGTGAAGTAGATGAAAACCTATACCAAATTGTGGTGGAGGGTAAGCTTTTAATGATTGTTCTTTATGTTGATGATTTAATACTGATTGGTGATGAGCAGATGATACACTCATGCAAGGAGGACCTTGCAAAGGATTTCTAGATGAAGGATTTGAGCCTCCTTCATTATTTCCTTGGATTGGAAATATGGTAGCGAGATGGTGAAATTTTTTTCTCAAGGCAAGTATGCAAGGGAGATACTAGGTAAGTTTCACATGGAGGGATGCAAACCCATGGATACTCCTCTTCCTGGAAACTGGAGGAAAGAGGATGCTACTTCTGGAGAGGTAGTGGATGCTACTGTCTATCGACAGTTAGTGGGTTCTCTAATGTATTTAGTGAACACGAGACCAGACATTTGCTATGCAGTTAACCAACTGAGTCAAGCAATGGTTAAGCCTACCAAGCTCTTTTTGAAGGCAGGTAAGCATGTCCTGAGATACCTGAGGGGCACATCTGAGTATGTATTATGGTACAGACATACAGATGAGGTGAAGTTGCATGGCTTCACAGATGCAGATTGGGTGGGAAGCCCAATGGAAAGAAAGAGCACATCAGGGGGGATCTTTAGTATCAGATATTCAACTGTTTCCTGATACAACAAGAAGTCGAGTTTTGTGGCACTCAGTTCAGTGGAAGTGGAATACATGGCAGTGAGTAAATCTGCATGTGAGGCTATCTATATGAGAAAGATCTTGGTTGCTTTGTGTGGTTCTCATTTAGATCCAACAATGATTCATTGTGATAATCAGATTTGCATTAAACTCTTGATTAATCATGTGTTTCATGATATATCTAAGAATATATATATCTGGTATCATCATCTTAGAGATTGTGTGCAGCGAAAGATCATGTTGCTTCAATATATTCCCACAGAAGATCAGGATGCAGATATTCTGAGGAAGGCACTCACCCAGAGAAAATTCGAATACCATAGAGACAGGATCGTGGTGAAGGATAATCCCTTTCTTTTTGAGAGGGAGTGTTGAAAAGTCAACAAGAAATGTGTGTCTAATTTATTTTTCCCTTAAATAAATTAGACAATAAATATTAATCTATTATCTCATAATCACGTGAAATAATCAACTGAAATGGAAAATCAGTTAGATATGGGAAATTCGTGTTTAAAGGTTCACTGGTGGGACATCCAAGTCGAATTAGTTGTAACTAAGTGATTTGAAGTTGTAACGGAGTTGGAGGTTTATTTATGTGAGTTGTGAAGTAGTTTAACTCAGTTAAGTGAGTTAAGATCAGTTGTACTAGTTGTAACTAAACTTACACTAGTGATAGATCAATGAATTAATTATTAATTAATTCACAATCAATGATCTCACATGCAACTGAAGATTTACCACTATTAACTACATGCATGTCAGATCCAGTGGAGACCCAAATGAAATAACAGGTGAAAGGGACAATTTGACTATCAGTTGTGACTTTAATGGGTGCATTAATGCAACCACACACACATTGGATCTGCCAATGAGGAATGCACAACCTAGACAAGAGGAATTCATTCATTGCAGGGTTTTCCATCAACAGGGATTGCATAGAGGAGGCAGGTTGTCTGGAGGCGGTAAATTAGCACATGCATTTGCCAATTTTTGTATGACAGTGTGAGACGATTGTATATTGTATTGAGAGCTATTGGATTAGATTTTTGTATGATATTGTTTCATGATCCATGATATAAACATAATATATGATAGTGGGGTTTTTAGATTTATGCTTTCCCAGTAAAAACATTTGTGTTATGTGTGATTGATCTTTCTTCTTGATATTGCAATTGGCGATCATGTTTTAAATTCCGCAAGAAGTTTGTAGAAGCAATTTTGTATTTAAAAGTGGCATATAATTGTTAGATCAGGACAATCCAGGCAATACATAATTTGTATTGAAATTTCTACAAGAGTGACCAGACCCCCAACAGATGCAAATTTCGCGCAACTACAAAGGAAAATATTAGCGCTTACAGAGAATATTCAAGAATTGACGATACCCATACGTGGACGAACGCAAGTCTAGTGTACCAGATGCTACACAGAGGGACATATGGTGAATGGATGTTCACGAATGAGGGGAATGGGACCTCCTCAGAATCCGATGGGACCTTCATCAGGACCCATGGGAGGATTTGCGCAAGTATCTGTGAATTTACCATTCCATACCCCAACCCCATACCATGCCTTTCTAGGTAATCAAGCAGCGCCAACAGTTGAGTATTGTGAGATTTTTCGAATCCATGGGCATGGGCCAAGACAGTGCCCCATTATTGTTAAGTATTCAAAATTACCGAATACAGTGCATTGTGAGTTTTGTGCATCTACCACACATGTTGTGAATCAATGTAGAGAATTGGATGCACTTGCAAACATACCGGATCGAACATCATTCATGGTGAATGAAACCCCTCATGGATTGGGAAGAGGTCAAGGAGTTGTAGCTAGAGGAGACTTCAGATGAGGAAGAACTGAGGGAACATGATGAAGTATATTCTACAACTATGATGAGCAAGGCCACATGGATGGATATTTTCCTCATCTGAGATGACCATGGTGCTCTCACTGCAGAACCAATGGGAACACAACTGAAGACTGCTCATAACTAATTGAAAAATGGGAAGATCAGGTACGTCAACGAGGAACTAATATCATCAGTTTAGAGATAAAGAGGGTTACTAGAGGAAAATTTCCCAACCTTAATATTGTCACTCGAGGAGGAGAAAATACTGGCACAGATGTTGACAATTTACCTCAAATCCAGAAAGCAACACCCAAGGAGGACAAATATGATCTGTTGAAACATAAGTTATTCTTTAAAAATTCAATAGAATTATTTTAGAATATCTGTGGCCCTAAGATTCAAGAGAAACCCCATCAACCTATTTTTTACCCTAAGATTGCGCAAGTCCATGCTTCACCCCCTGCACCTAGAAACCTTGTAGTCCCGATGAGACAACCTGAGCAACCACAAAATGTAGTCGACCTTTTGTTTCATTTATTTTCTAATATTCTTGGGAATGACCAGTTGACAAAGAAGTTGCGTAATGCACTGTACCTATTTTGATGGAATGAAGAATCTCTAGAAACGAGAATAAGGACTAATATTCCTGAGAAAAATACTTAGAGAGTGCAGAGAAGGAAAGTACAGACTGGAAAAGAGTTTAGATTAGCAGCCTAGCTAGATGAATTTGAGATTAAGGATGTCAAGTTAGATCTAGGATCTGATGCTAATATATTGCCTAAAAATACTTGGGAAGCCTTAGGAAAACCCTAGTTGACATATTCCCCAATCGAGCTAAGAATAGCCAATCAGTATTGTATCTTCCCAATAGGAATACTAGAGAATATGGAAATAGATGTTGCAAGAATAAAGACTGTATTTGATTTTGAGGTGATCGAAATAATGGGGGATAAGGACCCTTATCCTACACTACTTGGTATTTATTGGGCTTATGGCAACTATGCAGTGATTTACCTAAATAAAGACACTATGACATTTGAGGCAAACATAATAAAAGTAGTTCAAGCCTTAAATCTGTATGTAGGCCCTCAATACATGGAGCCAACGGACAACAATATGGAGGGAGAATACTTGGACCAGTTGTACATGGTAATAGAAGGAATGAGAGAAGACTGCATAAATCCTACTGCTAATGGATCAGTAATTTGGAGGTTCATACAATCAACGGACGAAGATTCAGAAATGACATTTGATAGTTGGCAGTAAGGCTCATATGAAATATTTTCAAGAAGATGTGAAATTGTCAGACCAACTAGATGGGTTGGAACCGAGGTTAGAGAACACCCTATATATGATGGTAACTCAGAACTTGATATTTTTTTGGTCATCATGGAAGAAAAGATAACGAAGGATCAAAGGATCTTAGTATTGGATTTATCCCTCCAGGACACCCCTTCTAGATGGTGGACTAATCACAGAGCCTTACTTGAGAACTAGGAAGATGTGAAGCAAGCTATCCAATATATATTTCAAGATAAGGAGCAGCTGGAATCAGAGATGTAGATGGATTTCCAAGTTGTGCAACTGTTCAATGGGCATTCTGATCCTAAAGAACATATTGAACAATGCGTGAGACAACAACAAGTTGCGGAAATACCATCTCACTTTTGGGTTCAATTATTTACCCATTAACTAGGTCCAATTCTAAAATCTTGGTTCATGCATGAAGAAACCAAAAGACAGACCAACGAATGGAAAACATTGGCAGATCAATTTTGCAAGGACTTCTCGTTTACAAGTAAGTACCCTGAGCTTAAAGTAGTCCTGCAAAGAATTAAATAATTCCTTTTAATAGATAATGGTGAACAAAAATTAGACCTAGTGTTATGTGCAAATCATATCCAAGAACTTCAATCCAACCTTCACCTAAAATTGGACGAGATACCTATATAATGCTATAAGATTGAGAAGGATTTAGAAAGCCCAAATGATTTAGAAGAATTGAGAAACTTAGCCATTAAGGAGACATAAGGGAGCAGAGAAATCCAGAACATCATACCCATCTAGACTGATGGTTCTTTTAATCACCCATTCAAATTGTGTAAAGTCAATATAGGAACCGCATAGCAACCTGAGATAGTTGTGGTGGGAGATTACCGGGATGAGAAAACTAGTCAAGAAATACATAGCCTGTTGTGAGAGTATGAGGACTTGTTCCCAAAGACATTTTCAGAGATAAAAGGGATTAAAGGAGCTATGGGAGAGATGAATATTGAACTAAAACTAGGATCAAATCCTGTAAGGCATAGACCATATTGCCTTAACCCCAGAGTAAAAGAGAAGGTTAAGAAGGAAATAAACAAGATGCTGGAAGCTGGACTTATTTTTGCAGTGGAAGAAGGCGAATGGGTTAGCCCAATAGTCATCCAGAGAAAGAAATGCATAGAGGACATTAAGGTCTGTGTAGACTACATAAGCCTTAATTTTGCATGTGTGCATGACCCGTTCCCAACACCTTTTACTGATGAGGTGCTATAACAGGTTGTAGGGAAATAATATTACTCATTTACAAATGGGTTTTCGAGGTATCACCAAGTAAGGATTGTTGAAAAAGACAAAAGAAAGACCACATTTATAACAAAATGGGAGCCATTTTCATATAATGTAATTCCCTTCAGCCTAAATAATGCCCCTACAAATTTTTCCTGGATTGTAATAACATCTTTCCGAGAATTTATCCACAAGTTTATAGAAGTTTATATGGATGATTTGACATTATACAACCTAGTCAAGGAACATGTAGCACTAATACGTCTGATGTTTGATAGAGGTAGATAATTGCAGATATCATTGAACCTCAGAAAGTGTATCTTCTGTGTGCCACATGGAAATTTGTTAAGCCAAATAGTATTTTGAGAAGGAGTACTGGTAGACCCAGCCAAAGTTGCAGTTATTGTGAACATGCTGCCACCTACGAGTGCTAAGAAGTTGCGCTCCACACTAGGGCACACAAGGTACTATCGCAGGTTTATCATAAGATATGAAAACATTACTGCACCTTTGGAGAATATCCTAAAGAAGTCAGAAGTATTCCAGTGGACCCTAGAGTGTGATAAAGCATTTGATATCCTGAAGGAAAAGCTCAACACAACACCTATTATGATATTTCCAAACTGGGAAAATGAATTTCATGTGCACGTAGACGCATCAGGTATTGTCTAGGGAACCAACTTAACAAAACTACACAATGGGAATCCCATAGTATGTCTTGTCTTTAATGATATAAGACACATATCATGAGGATGCTATCTAGTCCCAACTTATACAATTTCCCTGCAATCAATTGATAGTCCGCTTCTATAACCACCATATGACGCTTCTAGTAACTATGAATTAAGTTTGGATATTCTATGAATGTTGCAGGGATGGACATGTTTTCTTAATGGTTATACTATATCCCTTCAATTCTTCCTAATTTTGTATTTAAGAAAATAAGAGATTCTCTATCTTGTACATGTAAATGCTTGAGCCCTGTGGTGGCTCAAGTTAAAATAAATGAACTGTGAGTTCATTGATATTAGGCATAGTTTCATTTGTCCATGTTGAAACTCCGAGTCATTATGAGTCTCATGGAGGAAGGAGTCTGTGAATCTCAGGAGAGGTAGTGCATGTATGCACAGGATCTCTACGATATGGACAGAGACAGAGAACCTATGAAGTTCTAGAGTTGATGAATGAGTGTAAGGGGTGCGCGAAAGAGTTCTTCTAAGTGTTAAGTTCAAGAGAAAGAGTGTAAATATATTAAGCCTTTCAGAGCTAACAAAGCTCAGGAAGAATAGCAAGATTTAAGTATCGAAAGGGAAGGTTCCTTTGTTTGGAATATGAACGAACGATATCTATTCGGGAAGAGCCAAGGTCTGTTGTGACCATTGGATATAGGAAAGAGCTTGGGAGTTAACCGCTTGAGTCATTCAGACTTCGCGAGTTCGACGAATTGAGTGAGTTCGTCGTAAGGGAGGTAAAATCCATGAAGTCTCGAAGTCCCAAAATTAATTTGGGTCTTAGATCTAAGGATTCCCGGGAGCCATCTTGACCGTTATATCTATGAGGTAGTCAGTCTGGAATTGACTGCTTCGGGGGAATAGAGGCTTAGTAATTCCAAAACTCTCAAAGAACGAAGTAGTAAAGTAATGTGGACTGTGGATCTATAGATCCTTCGGGATCCCTATCAACCATTTGATTGAGGGAATGTGGGTATTACGTCGAGATTACGTGGGGACCCATGTGTCGAGTTATGGTGATGTCAGGTGTCCTACTCAGAGTGGAACACAAGGGTATTAAGAGGTTGTTAGCTTTGTGTTCCTTTGAAAATCCATGGAGTGATGGAGTCCATCTATACCATCGATTTGAGAGAGAGGATACATGAAGCAAATCCATCGAATTTGGGTGAAATTACTCTAGGAGAAAACGAGTGTGGAGAGGTTGAAACACCTGAAGCCAAAGAACCAAAGTGATTTGTAGTCATCGATCTATGGGAGACTCGCTTTGATAGATCGTCGAATGCGGGTGAAGTCACTACGGAAGAAAAGAGGATGTGTTGAAAAAGAACTACCAAAGGTTGGAGAGCTGGAGTTCATTTAAGCCATCCATCAACTGAGGATAGGTGTTAGCATATCCTCCATTTTAGGATATAGCCACTTCAGAGGAAAGTAGGGTCACACGATTTGAGAACTCCCGAATAAAATTGTGACCATCAATTTGAGAGATACACGCATCGACAGATCATCGACTTCGAGGGAAATCACTACGAGAGAAATCGAGTGGGGAGAGGTTGAAAGTCCTGAATTCTGAAGAGACGAAGTAATTTATAGCTATCAATCTACATGAGACACATGTCAGTAGATCGTGTACTTCGGAAGTGGGCAGAAAGCAACACGGAGTAGAGGGATGCCCAAAGTGGATCCGCGCCATTGAATGAGAAGGACGTGTGGCCCACGATCCTTAAATTTGGAAGAAAACACTCCAAGAGAAAAGGTGGTGTGAGCGTCCAGGACTCTCGAACGTCAAAGTCCTGAAGTAGATCTGAGTCGGTGATTTAGATGGACACGTGGCGCCTGATATGGAACTTCAGGTATGGAGTACTTCAGAGGAAAAATAGTTGGAGTTCTTAGAACTCCTGAACGTCGAAGTCCCAAAGAATATCATAACCGTTGATCACGAGGAACGTGTGGTACTCGATCTGTAACTCTGAGTATGGATTAATTAAGAGGAAAAAAGGTGTAGGAATGTTTGAAACTCCCGAATGCCGAAGTCCCGAAGTAAATCAGTGTCATCGAAATTCCCGAGGACACACGGTGCCATATCGTGAACTTCAGAGGTTTTCCACTCTGGAGGATTCGCATAGTAGTCATCTTGGCACTTGTTGTCTTGGCATCTGGTCATGTCCCATGGTCCTATGCAATTATAGGGGGATGAAAGAAACCGAAGAACTTGGGAGAGGATATCTGCCAACTCTAAGCTCATTGTTATCACTAAAATTTCATCTGCAACATTGCATGCAAATGGTTATAGAAATACAACATCTCCAAACACCTATTAGTTCACCTACAACACCAAAATGCATTTATAAGAGGAAAAAAACTATAAAACTTGACAAAAATTGATATGCAATGTATCACTAAAGGAAGTGCGCACACAATGTTCAGGCAAAAGAAGCCCTTAGAGTGAACAATGAGCCATATGCACGACTGTGTATGAGAAAAGTCACGCATTGCTATGAATGACTCATTTATGGTTCTTGTCGGCCCCTCGCCCACTTATGGACCAGCTCCCAACTTGATTTGACCCTCAAATCCGAGATGAATTCGAATGGGGGGTTGGTCAAAGACCTAAGGGTGCCCTAAAGGGCCCCTTGTCCACACTAAGAACCAGTTGGATATTTCCTCAAATACATGCTATAAATGGATGCCATGGCTGCAATAAGAATTCAAGAATCTCATGGTATTGTTATGCTGCCTCAATCCTCCTTGAAGAATCCTCTTTTCTGTTTGGAGCATTCTAGCAACATTCCAATAGGCCATTCCACTCACCTCTTGAGGGAATAGGCTTGGATTTCTTCACCATTTGATTTCTAGTTTATCATTGTAAGAAGAGATCTCAAATAGGGAAATCAAGAGCCCTCCCAAGGAGGAAGAGGGGATCCATAAATCCTCCTTTCTCTACGGTGTTTTCCAACTAATATAGTTATCCATTGGTGGAATAATCTTGGTCATTTGGTTGATTAATTTTGGTTCCAAGTTTCTTATGCATTGTAGTTTTATTTCCTTAGTTTTTTTTCTTGTTTATTTCATGTGCTTGGATTGTTTAATTCATACACTAACCTTTGTCTTGTCTATTAGGCCCAACTAGACTTGTAAGTGCCTTTGTTTATCTAACCCAAGTGACGAAACAAACACAACTTGTTGGCAACCATACTAGAGATAAGGTATTAATTTCCTCCCTATTTGGGCGTTTTGAGCACTTCGTTTTGACCCAATTTCCTTGCAGGAAACATAACCAGCCTAGCCTTACCTATCAAGAGCTAAGTTTGGAGATGGAGGAGGAGAATTCCACTTAAATTTTTCCCACCTGACACGTATCAGAACGTGCATGGGTGTTTCATCCCACATATGCACATTCTGAGCATTGTGCACCAACAACACTTCGTTTCTCTACGCATTCTACGCACTGTGTGCCAAAAGGTCCTCAGTTCTCTATGCATTGTGTGCCCACTGCGCCTCTTTCTGAACTGTAATCTGCTCATCTATCTATAATTTCAAAATTGTAAGATTTTTTGTGATGATTTGAAGGCCCCTAGCCTTCAAAATCTTGCCTTTTGAAAATTGTAATTGCAATACACTTAGATTCCTTTCCCACATGAAAGTTTAGTCAAAACATAGGAACTTAGGGGTTTAAAAAGAACCACATTTCTCCTCTTTTTCTTTAGTTGCCACATGGATGGCTTGTTTTGATTGTAAGAGTTATGTTGAGATGATTTTCTATCACATATAAAAAACACTTGCATTGGGACCAGAAATCAAACTTTAATCATTGAGTATGCTCTTCTCTCGCACCATAGAGTGATCTTGAAAATCAGAAAGGTGATTAAGGGGAAATTTCATTAAATTTTTCACTTTTAATTGTGGAGGTTTAAGTAGGTTTTCTCCAAAGGAATTCTGAAGCATCCTACTATTTCCTGAAGAAATTATCTACACCCACTTAATTCAAACGAGATTGGCTCACACCCCCAATCTCTCAACCAACCACATCTAAAAATTTTCTTAAAAAACTCACTAAGTTTTCCTCCACGGGAGGTGCCAAAAGAAAATTTTTAGTCTAGGTAGGATCTCGGGGGTAGGCATCCAAATAACCCCCCGTTATTTGGTTCTCACATATTCAAACATTAGAAGTTGACAATTAGGGAAAATTAAAATCCTCCAAGTCAAGTGTTCCTAACACCATAAGGCAGGGATATATCCGTGAAAGGTTGAAGGTCGAGGTCTAATTATTCTGTGCGTCCCCCCTTGAGTCACCCAACTCTTGGAAGGGATCCATCCCGTGACCAATTTTTTAGGCCGAAAATCTAAATGTCACACTTTGACTGAGGTACCTAGTGGCCAAATTTAGGAAATCTACCCAGGTGGCAATTGCACCTTGATCAGATTTTGTGTGGCTATTGGGAAATATCGCCAGCTCTTTCTGGATATGCACCCTCTACCCCTCATTATAACTAATTATTTTATCCTTCACTAGTTCCTCTTTCGGTGGCTTCAGAGAACACTGTTGAGTGTTATTGGAAGGTCCAGTGCTATTTGAGAGGAATGACGTTACATCTTCTTAGGACACGAGATTTTTTTTTCTTTGTTTTTCCATGCTGACAAAATCCACCTACCCACATGTATTCTTATTTTACAGTTGATTTATGTATGATACTCATTTGATTACATGTAATTGCGAGATATACTGTGAAGGTCCAAAATTGTACAAGTCTCTTGTTCATTTGTTTCTCTTATCACCATTTGAACACATTCACTTTGTTGGTCTGACATCATAGGGGACCCAAAGAATCCCCGCCATTCGAGACTCTTGCAAAATCTCCCTCCTATCCTAGGAGGAGTTCCTAGTCGTGCAAACTCATCGACTCAACCATCTCACACCCTTGTGAGTGCCACTATTTTGGAATCCTCTTTTCTTGGTTCCACCTTACTTAATTCCACTTCCCAAGGCCATCCATCCACTATCTCTCCTTCAAAAGGAGGTGGAGTTCAAACTTCTTCTGAAGGGAGAAGTACAACCCCACCAAACCCCCCTCAAGGGTCAGGTCCACTACCTACTCACACCATGGCTGGAACTGACCCTCCACCGCCACCCCCCATGCCATATTTGGCATCCCTAAACATTCCTGATTTGAGTAAACTCACGAATGACCCTATATTGTATGACCCCATATGGCCCAATATGCCTACCAAACTAACTTCACAAATTCCCAAATTTGAAGGTAAATCGGAGGAAGATCCCGCCAACCATGTCATGAACTTCCCCTTATGGTGCTCTTCAAACAACATCATGGACAACTTCATCCGCTTAAGGTTATTTCAGTGCACACTCATTGGTCCATTAGCCAAATGGTATGTGGATTCAAAATCAAGGTCCCATGTGACTTTTGAATCCTTGGCCAAAGTGTTTTTAGTTTTGTTTCAGCTACCGGTTCATCATGATACTGGTCTCGAACTGCTCTCCGAGTGAAAACAAACCTTGGCTACACATATCATCAACCACATTCATGAATGGCATCGTCGACGTAGTTTATGCAAAGCAGAAACCACCAAAGAACAACGTCTTGATTGGTTTCTCAAATCACTTGTCTCTATCCTCACCAAAGATGTGGCATCCACCTTCCCCCAAACCGAAAAGGAATCCATCAGTAAGGCTCAATAGTACAACCTTATTTATTCTCAGTCGGGTTACTTATAAATAGTAATACCTGATGCACCGAGACCCATACCATTCGGCCAGGACAAACCTGGGATGTCTCATGCGGCAGATGGATTGATTGGTACCCCAACACACCAAAACTTGTACATCCAACCACCACCTATGTATGGTACACTCCAATATCCTCCAATATATGGAGGACCACCTTATTACCTGCCTCACCCTTATCAACAACCATACCTTGTTTCCCTTCCTCCACCCATGAGTGGACCCTTGTCAACACCCATGATGTGCCCGATCTCTTGACCAAGTTCAGGTACCTCCTCTACCTCATCTTATAACTCGGGCACTAGTGAAAGCGCTATGCCTTCCTATGCACCCTATGGATCATTGCCACAAAATAATCTTTATTTTTCATTTCTTGGTTCTCCACAGTCGATTTCTCCACAAGGACAACCACACACCGTAGTTAACTTTGTTCATCCCTCTCCCATTCAGAAATTTCAAAATTTTGAACAACTGAATACAGAAAATCTGACCCAGTCGAATAATGCCAAAATTAAAGGAAAAAAATGAAACAATAATAACCCAGGACTGGGGGAAATAACCACCCAAAAAACCAACCTGCTGGGGGCAACCAGAACCAGGGTACCCAAAACCCCCAAGTGGACAACAACAACAAACACTAAGGGATAAACAACAACAAAAACCTCCGAACGAAATTCCCTTGCGTTCTTTGTGGTGATCATGTCCATTACACTCACCATTTCCCCCAAATTGCTGACTTCAAATGGATAAAAGACTACATGAATGCACCACGTCCTCCAGCATCACCTACCCCTCAGCAGGCCCCACAACAATATTTTCAACAACCACCCCCGACCATGTTGAAAAACCCTATTCCACACCAAGGTGTGATGAATACCCAATAGGATATACACCATGCCCCACCACAAATGGGACAGTATCAAAACCCTGGAAATCTAGTGGATCACAATATCTTCCTCACTAGCGAAGAAGAAATTCTTCTACAAACGCGTAATCGTCAATATAGTGCGCCCCCTGAATCTACTCCCACTAATTCAGAAGTAGCTCCAGCTACATCTGGACAACCTTTGATGATTACATGCCCTAACAATGAACCTTCCATTTATATCCCTTGCATCCTGTTACGATGGAATGTCAACAACCCTCAGGCTAAAGCGACACATAATTATAGTCTGGTCGATGACTTGGCACAATCCCCTACACCCATGTCAGTATAGGAAGTCCTCCAAACCTATCCAACTCAATGAAAATCCTTTGTTTCCTCCTTGGGGGCAGTTGAACCAACTGATACTAGACTCATCACATTTGATCTAGATTGTGGGGAACCTCATCTCCCCGCTTTGGTATCTTTCCAGATGCTAGTCAAGATTCGGAAGATCATGATTCATCGGTGTATAATTTATGAAGGTGAACCCACATGCATCATGTCCAAAATTGTATGGAAAAAACTTGTCTCCCCAAATCTAGTACCATCTTCCATTACTTTGAGAGATTATGATGGTCGACCCTATTCCCCTGAAGGGCTCTTTCAAAATGTCCTTGTTGAACTCGAGGAAAACCATCCTTATCGACATTGAGATTATCAACGCCCCACTCGATTATAACATCTTGTTTGGATGTAGCTACATGTACACTATGAAATAAGTGACCTCTTCTGTGTTTCGAATGATGATGTTCCCCAACAATGAAAAATCATCACCATCAACCAAGTTTCACATTATGAGCCTAACCACTCGTCCAACATGGATAACATCCTACCTCTTGTCCGCACTAGTTCCGACGCATATCCACTCATGGATATGGGCCCTAGAATTTTCAAAGACCCATATTTGTTGGGGGAATACCATGGAGCACCACCACTCATACACCCCTCAGCACAAGTGTGTGTCATATCTTCTAACGGAACTAAAACTGGAGATACAATTCCTCCCACTGAGGCTTCTCCACCCCTCGACGTCCCAACAGTTGAAGAAATTCTACCTCAGGAATTACCCGAGAACCCTACGACACCACTTATCCCTGATTTCACCCTTCCCTAAGAGAAAATCCCAATTTGGGAAACAATCCCTGAAGCCATTACTCAGATCCCCTTATTTTACCCCCCACCGGAAGTACATGATTTTTAGGTAGTTGCAACTCTTACCTTCCCAACATGGTGCTCACCATTCTGATATGGTATCTACACCCACCCGCGATGGTTCCTCAACCATCCCTCCCTCCCCAATCAGAAGGAATCATGATGCATATTCTAGTACTAACTTTGACCACACCACCCTCACCCCCACCAGCTAGCACCACTGCTATGACTGGGGGCATATGGAAGAAGAAAGAACCCACCACTCCCCTTCCTCCCTGATTTCAACCTCCTTGCACACTATGTGAAAGAGAGGGACACCCCACTAATAGATGTCCTTCTCTTCCTGAGTTACGCAATCTGATCCAACTCCCTCGAGCAACCACATCGCTCATCACTTCACCAAGAACATCTAGTACTACCACATCTTCCACTACTACAGGAAATAAAGGGTTGTGAACCAAATTTGCGTGTGCCATATGTTCAGATTATGGCCACTACACTCATCATTTCCCCACTCTACCTCAGTTTAGACAGACGCTAATTCCAATACGCCAAAGCTTTCATCAAGATCCCTCTCCACCCACGTCATCGGGCAACCACATCACTGACATCCATTATGTCTCAAACTCAGTCAATGAATGGATGAGGTTCCCTCTCTCTCTTTGTGACTCACTTGATCATTTCATGTACCAGTGTCCTTTGATCATTGTTGGCCCTTGACCAAGTTTTGGAGCACTTGGTCATATTTGACTGTTTTTGGGACTTCGATAGCCTGTTGAAGATGGAGCACCAGACGAAGTGGAGATTACAGAATCTCGGCCCACTTTTGGGTCCCCTTTTTGGGTTTTAGGAATATGTAATTTGAAATGGATGTCGGCCCGTGGGTCTACCCACGTTTAGGCCCATTTTTCATGTATAAATAGAAGATAGGAAAATGTAAGAAAGTAGTAATAGAGAATAATATTGTATCTATGTGATATAGGCTAAGTTCCAAGAAGGGATCTGTGTGATCAAGAGTTTTTCACATTTTGTATAGACTTTCATAGCTTAGTGCAAGTCCCTCTGTGAAGGTATAGAAGGATTTGTGTTGAAAGGCAAGGAAGAAGGATCTAGGGAGCTGCACAAATCTTATGTCCTATGCAAAGTAAGGGTTTCTAAGGCTCTGTGCTTGTACCTGATTGGCTGATGATGATAAAGAAGAAGAGTTGGTGAACATAGCCCCAGGGGTGGGAGTGAACCATGTAAATCCTGTGTTGTCTACTTTGTGCTTTGTTATGATGCATTGATGTGATTATTTGCTAAGTGATTTGAGATGAGTAGATAGATCTACTATATATGCTTATGATTAGTGTTTATGATGTGTAGAATGTTAGGTCTAATCCACATGTATATGCTAAGTGCTTGACCTGTTAGATATGAATACTTTGTTGATGATAAGTGATCAAACAATCTAGTTCATGGTGAATGTTTCGAAGCTCTGTTGTATCTGCGAAGTGATTATTGATTGCATCTTAAAGATCCAACAATGTTGAGTGCTATATTTAGGAATCACATATCCATTTCCTAGCTAAGGTTGTTGTAATGTCCCCAAGGCAGAGCCCTGTTGTAAATCATGTCTACGAAGTGTAAATCTTGCATTATGAATTGTAATTATGTTTTATAGGCTGGTGAGAAAATTTTATATAAGATGGTGGGATTATGTGTTATTAGGACGGAGAGCCTAACTGTTAAGGCCAGGAGCCTGCTTTTGTATATGTAATCATGCAGAACATTAATAAAAATATAAACATCATTGCGTGTAGACCGACCATGATGAATGAGTGATGGGGGACTAAGATTCCATAGAGTGGATAAGGGATTGTGGGTTGGAAGGCTGGAAAGAGGGGCTAAGTCTAGGGGCTTAAGTCCTTGGGAATAATATTTTAATATTATTCCAAAATCCATGTGAAATGTGATGTTTTATCCCAAGTTCTTTGGAAGGACGAGTGACTTCTAAATGGGAAGGAGCAAGCTTCATGGGTGACAAGTGTCAACCCAGGTGCATGTAGTTAAAAATGTTGATTTGAGCCATGATGGGGGTTCGTTCTCCATTCTTTCATTCATTGTCTAAATGGTGTGACCTCTGTGTTTGAGCTCGACATATCACACACAACACTGAAAATTGAAACGATGAGACCTCTGTGATTTTCCAGTGTATTCTCGGCTGGTCTCCGCGTTTGGCCTCCATCCTCAACCTCTGCATAATTTCCTATCACGCATCCTGTAACCGGTAAACCATGAGCCAATTTGTGTCTTATGTAGAACCCAACACCTGGATAATCACCTGAGCGTGTTTTGTTTTAGTTTCTGGTCGTTTCCATTTGTGGGACTATGCCCATTTTCTGTTGTGGTCGTCATCCTGGTGTCAACTTAGTGCTTGATGTTGTTGTGGTTTCCCTCACCCAGTTGGAATTGAGTCGAAGGTTGTGCTGAAGAAATGGGTTGTCAGGCCCGTGGTAGAAGAAGTGGGTTGTTAGGCCCATGGTAGAAGAAGTAGGTTGTCAAGCCTGTGAGCAACTCCCTCCAGGTGAGAGAGTCTGCTAGGAAGTGGTTTTCTCCCAGAGAGAGTCCAACACTAGCTTCAAAGCTCTGAGAATTCTTGATTCGGCCTGTTGCAGAGGCCCATAGAGGGAGGTGAAGCACCAATGGATTGTTCTTGTGAAGGTGTATACTCCTAGACAGAACAGGCATGTGGGGAATGAGATTCTATTAGTAGTGGGCGTAAGAAGGCATCCTCAGAAAAATCCTTCCGGTTATTCGGTGCAGTTTTCCCTATAACCTTAGCCTAGAATAGGATTCCTTGCCTTGGGTGGAGCTTAGTCCCAGCTCAGGGGTAACCCACTACTGAGAGTGATGAGCAATATGGTCTAAGGCTGGGAGGTTCGTGGAAGGCATACATGTGGTTGGTGGAATTACGCCAGTAATAAAAGATAAGTGTTAATTTTGTACTTAATTTATAAGTATATGCATGTTTGTGATGCTTATATGTAAAATGTATTCTATGTGCATATGAGTTATTGTTAATGCCAGGGATTATTTATGTTACTAGTAATCTTGTGCTTACTCTAAATTAAATGTGTTTAATTTGATTTAAATGCATGTTATTAATTAAGTATGAGGATGATTTTGTTCTACACAGTAGCATTTTTCCCAGCCATTGGGATTAAGGCTGAGGGAGCGTTACAGTATGGTATCAGAGGCTAGTTTCAACGTTGAGCCTAGATGGGTCGGATAAGCTGTCTTTGGACCGAGGATTTGAGAAGAAATTGTGTTTGGAGGACTAATTTTAGACCTCAGAATGTTTTTGAGTGTCAACGGACTACTTGACCATGTTACAAAGCTCAAGAGGGATAACACCTTTGAAGTGTTCAAAGGGATATGGAGATCGAAACCGTCGCATAGAAATTAAGTTCAAGAGGGAGAACAGTTAGTCGTTGGGCATAATTCATTGAGGAGTGAATCGGGCGGTCAAAATTCTCCGTGGAGAGCTCGTGAAATCGCGAGGATTGTAGGATCTAGTGGAGCTGTAAGGTGGTTAGGAGTTGGACAAACTCACCACCCTAATATCAAGAATCAACGTGAACCGTTGATCGTGGTCAATATGAGCCGTTGATCTCATTTCAACCCACGTCATTGGATCATTTCATGAATTTGAGGTTCGTGAGTTTGGAGGGTAGACCAAAATATTGGTTTCACGAAGTTTCGAGTTGCGAGGAGCAAGGAAGGAGATCCAAACCGTTGGATCCAAGCCATGGGAGAACCATTGGATCAGAACCTTTGCGGGGTATCATGTATCGGGGGTTCGGGGGTTGAAAGAATTTATTTTCGACTGCGAAGTTGTGAAGTGTCGAGCATCGAGGGGTCGTATGAACACGCATCACATATGTTAGGTGGGGGCCGCATGGTTTACAGGTGGACCTACTTAAGGACACCATGTATCACTACATTGATGGGTGACAGCTGTGTTGTGGGCCAGAGGGTAAGGAAATTGAATTTTTGAAAGTCGAGGGTTGGAGAGGGAAGCGAGTATGAGAGCCTTGAGGACCGAAACCCTAAAACCCAAAGTCCTGAAGTCCTGAAATCTTCAAAGATGGAAGAACCGTAGTGGATTTTAACCGTTGGATGTTGGGTAAATGTGGATTGTCGATCCACCTGATTTGTGCGAATTCGGTAAATCAAAACTGCGCGAGATAGATGTGTGTGCCTTAAACTCTTCAAAGGTTGAAAGCCCAAGTAGCACCTAGTAGTATATCATTTGGTCACAACCTTTGGTTACGAGGGTAGGGAGAAAGAGGGAGCTATCACCTGAAAATTACAGAGCCGAGTAGAACTCGAGAAAATTTGTGAAGTCGAAGCGTTTTCTTATTCGCATTGGTTTATGAATGTTGTAGTTTTATTAAGGGTTTAAGGCCTGAAAAACTTCGGTGGACTTCACGTTGTGTGTGTGTAGAGTTCAACGGGTGTTAGGACAGCCGTGAATTGATGCCGAGTATAGAAATAGAAGAGGTGTTGATTGCCTCCAATTCAAAGAATGAAAGAGAAGGAAGGGATGTCAACTTGGGAGTCGAAGGATCGAACTCTAATGGGCACAGAAGAGAATTGGATAACAAAGGGCATGTGATGAAAATCATTGAAAGATTGCAGAAAGATGCTCAGGCTCACCGAGATGATAGTAGAAATCTCATGAGGGTCAAAGATCAGCAAGGTGAATTCAACTTAAGGATGTTGAAGAGCCTGGAAAGAATAGAAAAGAAATTGGAAAACGAGAGTGACACAAGCAAAACAGGGAGTCACAGGACCCCTGAGAGAAAAAGAAGATTGAAGAGTGGTAGCAGACATTGTCATCGCTCTCCAAATCATTCCGGTAAGGAAGAACATAGTAGTTAGAGCCCATCCATTACCAGAAAACACCGAAGATATGAAGTGGATGAATTGAAAGAGGAGATGAATAATATTAAGTCTCCTACATTTGATGGAGAACATAAGGAGGAAGATGTCAAAACATGGTTACTTGGCATGAGAAAATATTTCCAACTGCAAAATTATTCCTCTCATGAAGAAGGAAGAATTGCGATGTATCAACTAAAAGGAAAGGCATCCATGTGGTGGGATCAACTTGTGCAGGTACAACACGTTAGAGAGAAAGATATCACATGGAAGGAATTCAAGAGGTATTTCGAGAGAAAATGCCTGACTAAAAGATACTATGACAAAAAGATGAAGGAGTTCTTCGAACTCAAGCTAGGTAGCATGACCATTGATGAATACAAATGAAGGTTTTTGGAATTACTGAAGTATGTTCCATTCATCAAAGATGAGGCTATCAATATTCAGAGGTATCTGAGTGGACTTCCACCTCCCATTGGTGACAAGATTCAGTATGATGATCCCAAGACTATGGAAGAAACAATAAGAAGAGAGAAATTATTATATGAACAAAAAAGATAAAAGCCTACCTTTCGAAAGGCTTGGGATGACCAGAAGAAGTTTAAGAAAGAACAGAGGTAGAAGGGAAACAAGCCTCCCTTTTTCAGAAATAGTCCTCAAGGACATCCATTGTTTAGAGAGCCAAGAATGGCTGAAGTGGGAGAACAAAGGCTGAGACAGATGCCCATTCAGTGTTGGGGCTTTAAAGAGAACCACAAGTAGAGAGATTGTCCCCATAAAAATGGCAAAGCAAGAGTTGTCCATAATGTTCAACAAGCTAAAACAATGGAGGACATGGGCAGTAGAATGCCAAGGATGTATGCGGCCCTGGACAACAAGCAAGCTGAATTTCAGGCGCATGTGATTGAAGTGGAAGGTATGATTAACAACCAACCATTTATTATTTTAATTGATTTAGGGGCTAGCCATAGTTATATACACCCTAGAGTGGTGGAAAGTTTGCATTTATCAAGAAGAAAACATGAAAAGTCTTGGTTAGTGCAGTTGGCTACAGGAACCAAGAGGAAAGTCATTGAGTTGTTTAAGTCATGTCCGGTGGACATGAAGGGATTGAGCATGAAGGATGAATTGAATATTCTACTGTTAGGCTCTTATGACTGTTTAATTGGGATGGACTGGTTGGACCAGCACCATGCCCTCCTAGACTATCGTAACAAGGAATTTACATGCCTGGATGAGGAGGGGAATCTGAAAATAGTCCAAGGAATTCCTAGAGCTTTTACTGTTAGAGAAATCTCAGCAATGCAGCTGAAGAAGTGCTACAGAAAAGGCTATCAATTATTTGCAGCCCATGTGCGGGAAACACCTAAGGATAAGGTGTCAAGTATTGAGGATCATGAGGTACTAACATATTTTTAAGACGTATCTCAGGAGGTACCCAGACTACCTCCGAAGAGAGATATAGATTTCTCTATAAATTTAATGCCTAGAGTAGATCCAGTGTCGAAAGCTCCTTATAGAATGAGTTCGCCAGAGCTGAAAGAGTTGCAATTGCAGCTTGAAGAGATTCTAAAGAAGGGGTACATTCTCCCAAGCGTGTCACCTTGGGGTGCCCTAGTCATGTTCGTGAAGAAGAAGGACGGGAAGTTGAGGTTGTGTATTGATTTCAGACAGTTGAACAAAGTAACTGTCAAGAACAAGTATCCTCTTCCGAGGATTGACGATCTTTTCAATCAGTTGAAAGAAAAATATTATCGAAGATAGATCTCATATCGGGATATCACCAGGTAAGAATAAAGGATGAAGACATCAACAAGAACACCTTTAGAACAAGGTATGGTCATTACGAGTTCATAGTGGTACCGTTTGGGATGTCGAATGCACCCGTTGTTTTTATGTTCTTGATGAATGGTGTATCTAGGGACTATCTAGAAAAGTTTGTCATAGTCTTCCTGGATGACATTTTGGTGTATTCCAAGTCAGAGGAAGAGAATGAACAACACTTGAGGATGGTGTTGCAAGTGTTGAGAGAACACCAGCTGTATTCCAAGTTGAGAAAATGCTCGTTTTATCAAAGGCAGATCCATTACTTGGGGCACATTATTTCAGAAGAAGGGATTTTCATGGATCCTGAGAAGGTTGAGGCCATCAGAGAATAGTCAGCACCAAGGAATGTGGAGGAAGTTAGATCCTTTATGGGTCTAGTGGGATATTAAAGAAGGTTTATCGCAGGGTTCTCAAACATAGCTCACCCTATGACTTTCTTGCAAAGGAAGGAGTAAAAGTTTCAGTGGACTAAAGAGTGTGAGAAAATTTTCCAGTGACTGAAGTTGTTGTTAACCAACACTCCAATCTTGAGAATTGCAGATACAAATGTGGATTTCGTGGTGTGCACAGATGCGTGTAAAGAAGGGTTGGGAGGAGTTCTCAATCATAATGGATTTGTAATCTGTTATGAGTCCAGGAAGCTGAAAGAGAATGAAAAGAATTATGCCACTCACGATTTGGAGTTGGCAAAAATTGTTCATGCTCTGAGGAAATGGAGACATTACCTCATGGGAAGGAGATTTGAATTGAGAACATACCATAATGGTCTGAAATATTTGTTTGATCAGCCAACCTTAAACGCTAGAGAAAGTAGGTGGCCGGAATTTCGTTGTGAGTACGACTTTGAGATCAAGCATATCAAAGGAAAGGAGAATAAAGTGGTTGATGCACTCAGTAGGAGGGTGCATGAATTACACGCTACAGCAATTAGCATGTATCAGACTGATATTAAAAGAAGAATTCTGGAGGCTGCAAATGTAGATCTACAGTACAGAGAATTGCTCGCCAAGATACAACAGGGTAAGATGCCACATAAGATGGAATTTTATAAATTGGAAACAAATGGAATACTGTTGTACAATAACATAATTTTTGTACCCAATGTCCAGTGCTTGAAACAAATGATTTTGCAGGAGATGCATAATGTGACTTATACAGGGCACCCTAGGTATCAGAAAACAGTAGCAACGGTCAAGAGCCATTACTTTTGGCCGGGTATGAAGAGAGAGATCGTTGAATACATCACCAGATGTATGGAGTGCTAGAAAGTTAAAGCTGAGCATAGGCACCCAGCAGGGTTGCTGCAACCTTTACCCATTCCCGAGTGGAAGTGGGAAGTGGTGACAATGGATTTTATTATAGGATTGCCCAGAAAAACCAAGCTGCATGATTCTATCATGGTGGTGGTGGAAAAGATTACAAAATCTGCCCATTTTATTCCACTGAAAACTACTCACAAGGCAACAGATGTTGTTGATATTTTCATAAAGGAAGTGGCACGATTGCACAAAATTCCTAAAACGATTGTGTCCGAGAGAGACCCAAAATTCACCTCGAATTTCTGGAAAGGATTGTTCAAAGGATTCTGAATGATTCTAAACTTTAATACAACTTATCATCCTGAGTCTGATGGACAGACAGAGAGGGTTAACAGAGTAATAGAAGACATACTGAGAATGTATGTGATGGACAAACCATCAAGATTGGAAGACTACCTGCACTTGGTAGAATTTGCCTACAACAATGGGTATCATGCATCGTTGAAGATGAGCCCATTTGAAGCACTTTATGGAAGAAAGTGCAATACTCCAGTGAGCTGGGATAATCTAGTTGATAGAGCAGTAGTTGGGCCAAAGTTGCTCAAGGAGATGGAGGACCAAATGATAAAAATTAAGTAGAATTTGAAAGCTACCCAAGATAGGCAGAAAAGTTATGCTGATAAGAATAGAACCCACATAGAGTTCAAAGTGGGTGATCATGTTTTCCTAAAAGTGAAATCTAGCAGGATTTCCCTGAAGCTAGGAAGTTGCGCCAAGTTGGCAGCCAGATTTTGTGGGCCATTTGAAATCCTAGAAAGGATTGGGATAGTTGCATATATGCTTGCATTACCTGCATCTATGACTGTACATAATGTGTTTCATGTTTCATTGCTTAAGAAATATATACCATACAATAATCATGTTATCAATTGGAATGTGATTTCGGTGGAACAAGAAGGTGTCTTGCAAGTGCATCATGTGCACATATTGGATAGGTAAAACAAACAGCTTCGAAATCAAGCTATAGGGATTGCAAAGCTCTAGTGGACCTAGTACGGTCCTGAGGATGCGACATGGGAGCATGAAGATGTTATGCAGGCAGAGTACCCGCATCTTTTTGAAAATTTTGAAAATCTTGCAGATGCAGTGTAAAGTTGCACCAAGGACAGTGCAAAAATAAGGCGAGGGGATTGTAATGTCCCCAAGGATGAGCCTTGTTGTAAATAATGTCTATGAAGTGTAAAGATTTCATTATGAATTGTAATTATGTTTTATAGGCCAGTGAGCCAATTTTATATAAGTTGGTGGGATTATGTGTTATTAGGCTGGAGACCCTAAGTGTTAAGGTCGGGAACCTGCATTTGTATATGTAATCATGCAGAACATTAATAAAAATATAAACACCACTGCATGTAGACCGACCACGATGAATGAGTGATGGGGGACTAATATTCCACAGAGTGGGTAAGGGATTGGGGGCTGGAAGGTTGGAAAAAGGGGCTAAGCCTAGGGGCTTAAGTCCTTGCGAATAATATTTTAATATTATTCCAAAAGCCATGTGAAATGTGATATTTTCTCCCAAGTTATTTGGAAGGACGAGTGACTTCCAAATGGGAAGGAATGAGCTTCATGGGTGACAAGTGTCAACCCAAGAGCATGGAGTTAAAATTGTTGAGTTGAGCCATGATGGGGTTTCATTCTCCATTCTGTCATTCATTGTCTAAACAGTGTGACCTCTGCGTCTGAGCTTGGCATATCACACACAACACTGAAAACCAAAACGATGAGACCTCTATGATTGTTCGGTCTAATCCCATATGGTCTCTACAGTTGGCCTCCATCCTTGACCTCTACATAATTTCCTTTCACGCATCCTGTAACTGGTAAACCATGAGCCGATTTGTGTCTTATGTAGAACCTGACACTTGGATAATCGCCTGAGCGTGCTGTGTTTTAGCTTCTGGTCGTTGCCATTTGTGGGACTATGCCCGTTTTCTGTTGTGGTCTTCATCATGGTGTCAACTGAGTGCTTGATGTTGTTGTGGTTTCCCTCACCCAGTTGGAATTGAGTCGAAGGGTGTGCTGAAGAAGTGGGTTGTCAGACACCTGGTAGAAGAAGCGGGTTGTCAGGCCCATGGTAGAAGAAGAAGGTTGTCAAGCCTATGAGGAACTCCCTCCAGGTGAGAGATTTTGTTGGGAAGTGGTTTTCTCCCAGAGAGAGTCCAGCACCAGCTTCAGAGCTTTGAGAATTCTTGATCTCACATGTTGTCGAGGCCTAGAGAGGGAGGTGAAGCACCGATGGACTGTGCTTTTGAAGGTGTATACTCTTGGGCGGAACAAGCATGTGGGGAATGAGAGTCTATTAGTAGTGGGTGTAAGAAGGCATCCTGGGAAGAATCCTTCTGGTTATTCAATGTAGTTTTCCCTGTAACCTCAGCCTAGACTAGGATTCCTTGCCTTGGGTGGAGCTTAATCCTAGCTTGGGGGTGACCCACTACTGAGAGTGATGAGCAACATGGTCTAAGGCTGGGAGGTTTTTGAAAGGCCTACACGTGGTTGGTGGAATTACGCCAGTAATAAAAGATAAGTGTTAATTTTGTACTTAATTTATAAGTATATACATGTCTATGATGCTTATATGTAACATGTATTCTGTGTGCATATGAATTATTGTTAATCTCAGGGATTATTTATGTTAGCAGTAATCTTGTGCTTACTCTGAATTAAATGTGTTTAATTTGATTTAAATGCATGTTTTTATTTAAGTATGAGGATGATGTTGTTCCACATAGTAGTGTTTTTCCCGGCCAGTGGGATTAAGGCCGAGGGAGCATTACAGTATGGTATCAGAGCCTAGTTTCAACTTTGAGCCTAGATGGGTTGGACAAGCGGTCTTTGGACCGAGGTTTTGAGAAGAAATTGTGTCTGGAGGACTAATTTCAGACCTGATAATGTTTCTGAGTGTCAATGGACTACTTGACCATGTTACAAAGCTAAGGAGGGATAACACCTTTGAAGTGTTCAAAGGGAGACGGAGATCGAAACCGTCACATAGAAATTAAGTTCAGGAGGGAGAACACTCAGTCATTGGGTAGAAGTCATTGAGGAGTGAATCGGCCAATTAGAATTCTCCGTGGAGAGCTCGTGAAATCGCGAGGACCATAGGATCCAGTGGAGCTGTAAGGTGGTTAGGAGTTGGACGAACTCACCACCCTAATATCAAGAATCAACATGAATCATTGATTGTGGTCAATATGAGCCGTTGATCTCGTTTCAACCCACGTCGTTGGATCATTTCATGAATTCGGGGTTCGTGTGTCTGGAGGGCAGACCAAATTCTTGGTTTCACGAAGTTTCGAGTTACAAGGAGCAGGGAAGGAGATCCAGACCATGGGGTCCAAGCCATGGGAGAACCGTTGGATTAGAACCTTCGTGGGGTATCGTGTATCGGGGGTTCGGGGGTTGAAAGAATTTATTTTTGACTGCGAAGTCATGAAGTGTTGAGTGTCCAGGGATCGTATGAACACGTAGCACATCCGTTATGTGGGGGATGCATGGTTGACAGGTGGACCTTCTTAGGCACACCATGTGTCACTACATTGGTGGGAGACAACTGTGTTGTGGGCCGGAGGGTAAGGAAATCGAATTTTTGGAAGTCAGGGGTTGGAGAGGGAAGTAATTATGAGAGACTCGAGGACCAAAACCCTAAAACCCGAAGTCCCAAACTCCTTAAATATTGAAAGATGGAATAACCATAGCGGATTTTAACCATTGAATGTTGGGTAAACATGGACCGTCGATCCACCCGATTTGCGTGAATTCGGTAAATCGAAACTCCGGGAGATAGATGTGTGTGCCTTAAACACTTCGAAGTTCAAAAGATCGAGTAGCACCTAGTAGTATAGCACTTGGTCACAACCTTTGGTTACGAGGGTAGGGAGAAAGAGGGAGCTATCACCCGAAAAATATAGAGCTGAGCAAAACTCGGAAAATTTGTGAAGTCGAAGCATTTTCTTATTCGTGTTGGTTTATGAATGTTGTAGTTTTATTAAGGGTTTAAGGCCTGAAAAACTTTGGTGGACTTCACGTTGTGTGTGTGCAGAGTTCAACGAGTGTCAGAACAACTGCGAATCGACGTCGAGTATAGAAATGGAAGAGGTGTTGATTGCCTCCAATTCAGAGAATGAAAGAGAAGGAAGGGATGTCAACTGGGGAGTCGAAGGATCGAACTCCAATGGGCACGAAAGAGAATTGGATAAGGAAGGGGATGTGATGAAAATCATTGAAATATTGTAGAAATATTCCCAGGCTCGCTAAGCCGATAGTTGAAAGCTCATGAGGGTCAGGGATCTGTAGGGTGAAGTCAACTTAAGGATGTTGAAGAGCCTGGAAAGAATAGAAAAGAAATTGGAAAAGGAGAGTGACACAAGTAAAACAGGGAGTCACAGGACCCCTGAGAGAAAAATAAGATCGAGGAGTGGTAGAAGACATCGTCGTCGCTCTCCAAATCATTATAGTAAGGAAGTACACAGTAGTTCGAGTCCATACCCTACTAGAAAACACCAAAGATCTGAAGTGGATGAATTGAAAGGGGAGATGAATAAGATTAAGTCTCCTACATTTGATGGATAACATAAGAAGGAGGAATATGACGAAACATGGTTACTTGGCATGAGGAAATATTTACAACTGCAGAATTATTCCTCTCATGTAGAAGGAAGAATTGCAATGTATCAACTAAAAGGAAAATCATCCATGTGGTGGGATCAACTTGTGCAGGTGCAACACGTTAGAGAGAAATATATCACATGGAAGGAATTCAAGAGGTATTTCAAGAGGAAAAACCTGACTAAAGGATAATATGACAGAAAGATGCAGGAGTTCTTCGAACTCAAGCTGGGCAGCATGACCATTGATGAATACGAATTAAGGTTTTTGGAATTACTGAAGTATGTTCCATTCATCAAAGATGAGGCTGTCAAGATTTAGAGGCATCTGAGTGGACTGCCACCTCCCATTGGTGAAAAGATTCAATATGATGATCCTAAGACTATGGAAGAAACAATAAGAAGAGAGAAATGCTTATATGAACAACAAAGAGAAAAGCCTACCTTTCGGAAGGCTTGGGATGACCAGAAGAAGTTTAAGAAAGAACAGAGGTAGAAGGGAAACAAACCTCCCTTTTTCATAAATAGTCCTCAAGGACATCCATTGTTTAGAGAGTCGAGAATTGCTGAAGTGGGAGAACAAAGGCTGAGACAGATGCCCATTCAGTGTTGTGGTTGTAAAGAGAACCACAAGTACAGAGATTGTCCCCATAAAAATGGCAAAGCAAGAGCTGTCCATAATTTTCAACAAGCTGAAACAGTGGAGGACATGGGCAGTAGAATGCCAAGGATCTATGCGGCCCTGGACAATAAGCAAGCTGAATTTCAGTTGCACATGATTGAAGTGGAAGGTATGATTAACAACCAACCATTTATTATTTTAATTGATTTAGGGGCTAACCATAGTTATATAGACCCTAGAGTGGTGGAAAGTTTTCATTTATCAAGAAGCAAACATGAAAAGTCTTGGTTAGTGCAGTTGGCTATAGGAACCAAGAGGAAAGTCACTGAGTTGGTTAAGTCCTGTCCTATGGACATGAAGGGATTGAGCACGAAGGCTGAATTGAATATTCTGCCTTTAGGCTCTTATGAATGTTTAATTGGGATGGACTGGTTGGACCAGCACCATGCCCTCCTGGACTATCGTAACAAGAAAATTACATGCCTGGATGAGGAGGGGAATCGAAAAACAGTTCAAGGAATTCCCAGAGCTGTGGTTGTTAGAGAAATCTCAGCAATGCAGCTAAAGAAGTGCTACAAGAAAGGCTGTCAATTATTTGCAGCCCATGTGGGGGAAATGCCTAAGGATAAGGTGTCAAGTATTGAGGATCATGAGGTACTTAAAGAGTTCGAAGATGTATTCCAGGAAGTACCTGGACTACCTCCGAAGAGAGATATCGATTTATCTATAAATTTGATGCCTGGAGTAGCTCCAGTGTCAAAAGCTCCTTATAGAATGAGTACGCCAGAGATGAAAGAGTTGCAATTGCAGCTTGAAGAGCTTATAAAGAAGGGGTACATTCACCCAAGCGTGTCACCTTGGGGTGCCCCGGTCCTGTTCATGAAGAATAAGGACGGGACGTTGAGGCTGTGCATTGATTTCAGACAGTTGAATAAAGTAACTGTCAAGAACAAGTATCCTCTGCCGAGGATCGACGATCTTTTTGATCAGTTGAAAGGTGCGAAAATATTTTCGAAGATAGATCTCAGATCAAGATATCACCAAGTAAGAATAAAAGGTGAAGACATCAACAAGACCACCTTTAGAACAAGGTATGGTCATTACGAGTTCACAGTGGTACCATTTGGGCTGTCGAACGCACCTGTTGTTTTTATGTGCTTGATGAATGGTGTATTCAAGGACTATCTAGACAAGTTTGTCATAGTTTTCCTGGATGACATTTTGGTGTATTCCAAGTCAGAGGAAGAGAATGAACAACACTTGAGGATGGTGCTGCAAGTGTTGAGAGAACACCACCTGTATGCCAAGTTGAGAAAATGCTCGTTTTATTAAAGGCAGATCCATTACTTGGGGCACATTATTTCAAAATAAGGGATCGCCGTGGATCCTGAGAAGGTTGAGGCCATCAGAGAATGGTCTGTGCCAAGGAATGTGGCAGAAGTTAGATCCTTTATGGGTCTAGCGGGCTATTAAAAAAGGTTTATCGTAGGGTTCTCAAAGATAGCTCACCCTATCACTTCCCTGCAAAGGAAGGAGAAAAAGTTTTAGTGGACTGAAGAGTGTGAGAAAAGTTTCTAGCGATTGAAGCAACTGTTAACCAACACTCCAATCTTGAGGATTGCAGATCTAAATGTGGATTTTGTGGTGTGCACAGATGTGTGTAAAGAAGGGTTGGGAGGAGTTCTCAGTTAGAATGGATTTGTAATCTGTTATGAGTCCAGGAAGGTGAAAGAGAACGAAAAGAATTATGCCACTCATGATTTGGAGTTGGCAACAATCATTCACACTCTGAGGAAATGGATACATTACCTCATGGGAAGGAGATTTGAGTTGAGAACAGACCATAACGGTCTGAAATATTTGTTTGATTAGCCAACCTTAAATGCTAGACAAAGTAGGTGGCTGGAATTTCTGTGTGAGTACAACTTTGAGATCAAGCATATCAAAGGAAAGGAGAATAAAGTGGATGATGCACTCAGAAGNTGATGCACTCAGCAGGAGGGTGCATGAATTACATGCCACAACTATTAGCATGTATCAGACTGATATTAAAAGCAGAATTTTGGAGGCTGCAAATGTAGATCTGCAGTACAGAGAATTGGTAGCCAAGCTACAACAGGGTAAGATGCCACAGAAGATGGAAATTTATAAATTGGAAACAGATGGAATACTGCTGTACAAGAACATAATTTTTGTACCCAATGTCTAGTGCTTGAAACAAATGATTTTGCAAGAGATACATAATGTGCCTATGCAGGGCACCCTGGATATCAGAAAACAGTAGCAGCAGTCAAGAGCCATTACTTTTGGCCGGGTGTGAAGAGAGAGATTGCTGAATACATTGCCAGATGTATGGAGTGCCAGAAATTTAAAGCTGATCATAGGCACCCAACAGGGTTGCTGCAACCTTTACCCATTCTTGAGTGGAAGTGGGAAGTAGTAACGATGGATTTTATTATGGGATTGCCTAGAACAACCAAGCTACATGATTCGATCATGGTGGTGGTGGACAAGCTTACAAAAGCTGCCCATTTTATTCCACTGAAAACTACTCACAAGGCAACAGATGTTGTTGAAATTTTCGTGAAGGAAGTGGCATGATTGCACGAAATTCCTAAAACGATTGTGTCTGATAGAGACCCAAAATTCACCTCGAATTTCTGGAAAGGATTGTTCAAAGGATTTAGAATGAATCTGAACTTTAGTACAACTTATCATCCTGAGTTTGATGGATAGACAGAGAGGGTGAACAGAGTAATAGAAGACATACTGAGAATGTATGCGATGGAAAAACCATCAAGATGGGAATACTACACTACTACATTGGGTGCAAATTACGATGAAATATTATGACGGTTTAGAATTTCGTTGTATTTTTTTTTGCATTTTTTGTACTAAATATGCCTTTTTTTTGGGTCCAAATGTTGGTCGCTCTAGCGACCGACATTCTAGGTTGGTCGTTTTAACGACGAATCTTGGTCGCTCTAGCGACTAACCACCATTTAGTCGCTCTAGCGACCAACAAGGGCACGTGTGGGAATC
>SNQJ01S0016498.1:119311-131398 GCA_010110895.2 Picea sitchensis
TACCTGCATCTATGACTGTACATAATGTGTTTCATGTTTCATTTCTTAAGAAATATATACTAGATTCTAATCATGTTATCAATTGGAATGTGATTCAGGTGGAACAAGAAGGTGTCCTGCAAATGAATCCTGTGCGCATATTGGACAGGAAAAACAAACAGCTCTAGAATCAATATATAGGGCTTGTAAAGGTCCAGTGGACCTGGTACAGTCCTAAGGACGTGACATGGGAGCATGAATATGTTATGCGGGCAGAGTACTCACATATTTTTGAAATTTTTGAAAAGCTTGCAGATGCAGTGTAAAGTTGCACTGAGGACAGTGCAAAAATAAGGCGACGGGATTGTAATGTCCCCAAGGCTGAGCCCTGTTGTGAATCATGTCTATGAAGTGTAAAGCTTACATTATGAATTGTAATTATGTTTTATAGGCTGGTGAGACAAGTTTATATAAGTTGGTGGGAATATGTGTTATTAGGCTGGAGAGCCTAAGTGTTAAGGCCGATAGCCTGCTTTTGTATATGTAATCATGCAAAAAATTAATAAAAATATAAATATCATTGTGTGCAAACTGACCACAATGAATGAGTGATGGGGGACTAAGATTCCACAGAGTGGGTAAGGGATTGGGGGCTGGAATTTTGGAAAGAGGGGCTAATCCTAGGGGCTTAAGTCCTTGGGAATAATATTTTAATATTATTCCAAAAGCCATGTGAAATGTGATGTTTTATCCCAATTTCTTTGGAAGGATGAGTGACTTCCAAATGGGAAGGAATGAGCTCCATGGATGACAAGTGTCAACCCAAGCGCATGCAGTTAAAACTGTTGAGTTGAGCCATGATGGGGGTTTGTTATCCATTCTGTCATTGATTGTCTAAACGATGTGACCTATGCATCTAAGCTCAGCATATCACACACAAAAATCAAAACCAAAATGATGAGACCTTTTTTATTGTTCGGTGTATTCCCGTCTGGTCTTTGCGTTTGGCCTCCATCCTCGACCTCTACATAATTTCTTGTTACGCATCCTATAACCAATAAACCGTGAGCCGATTTGTGTCTTCTATAGAAGCTGACACCTGGATAATCGCCTGAGCATGCTGTGTTTTAGCATCTGGTTTTTTCCATTTGCATGACTATGCCCATTTTCTATTGTGGTCATCATCTTGGTGTCAACTGAGTGCTTGATGTTGTTGCGGTTTCCCTCACCCGTTTGGAATTGAGTCGAAGGGTGTGTTGAATAAGCGGGTTGTCAGGCCCGTGGTAGAAGAAATGGGTTGGCAGGCCCATGGTAGAAGAAGTAGGTTGTCAATCCTGTGAGCAACTCCCTCCAGGTTAGAGAGTCTATTGGGAAGTGGTTTTCTCCCAGAGAGAGTCGAGCACCAGCTTTAGAGCTCTGATAATTCCTAATAAGGCCTGTTCTCGAGGCCCATAGAGGGAGGTGAAGCACCGATGGAATGTGCTTGTGAACGTGTATACTCCTGGGTGGAACAAGCATGTGGGGAATGAAAGTCTGTTAGTAGTGGGCGTAAGAAGGCATCCTGGGAAGAATCCTTCTGGTTATTCGGTACAGTTTTCCCTATAACCTCAGCCTAGATTAGGATTCCTTGCCTTGGGTGGAGCTTAGTCCCAGCTTGGGGGTGACCCACTGCTAAGAGTGATGAGCAGTGTGGTCTAAGGCTGGGAGGTTCGTGGAAGGCCTGCATGTGGTTGGTGGTATTACGCCAGTAATAAAAGATAAGTGTTAATTTTGTACTTAATTTATAAGTATATGCATGTCTGTGATGCTTATATGTATCATGTATTCTATGTGCATATGAATTATTGTTAATGCCAGGGATTATTTATGTTAGTAGTAATATTGTTCTTACTCTGAATTAAATGTGTTTAATTTGATTTAAATGCATGTTATTAATTAATTATGGGGATGGTGTTGTTCCGCACAGTAGCGTTTTGCCCGACCAGTGGGATTAAGGCCGGGGGAGCGTTACATTGTCAGACACTTGAGTCCTGCAACCACCTCTACCTCTACCTCGGGTGAGAAATCATTTTCTTTGCAGGTGTTTCCGAAAGGGCTGATAGTTATGGTTTTGTTGGTGTGTTGTTGTAGCATTGAACCTTGGGTCTGCCCCTGTGCCAACAATCATTGAATATAGGATTCGTCAAATGTTCCTTATTCAAAATAATCCAACCACCTCACCTCCTATGATACAAGTGATTCCCCTTATTCCTTCTCCAAATACTATTCACATCACCTCCCTTGAAATTGAGTCCCTTCCCACCCCTCCATGGTTCATGGATGGACTTTCTGAAGATATTCCCCAAAATCCTCCCAATTCTCCAGTTCATTTCCCCCAGGAAATATTACCCCCTACCACAGTTTCCCCCCACAGTGTCTGGACATATGGTTTATGTCAATTGATTAGTCACACCATGGTTGCGATATTCCCTCTACGTCTTCACCACTTGAGGACAATAACACCTACCCATTGATGGTTCTTCCTATCACCTCTCAGGATCCATTGTATTCTCTCATTTTCCACTGTGATGAAGACATATTCAAGGAACTGACTACCCCTTATTTCCCTTGGAATATGCTCCATCGTCGAGCACTTTTCCTCTCACAAGAGTTCTTTCACCCGCCTGATCAGTAGCCCCAAGATCTTGTAATATTCCAAAACACCTCACAACACTCTCTCTAGATCACCAATAGCGTCAGTGAAAATGAGGTGTCATTGTGGGCCCACCATCCATATATAGGCCCTTTTTCCCAACTTCCACACTTAGTTACAGAAGCTCAGAGTCTCTGTTTTCCGATCCATCTTCAACTATGGGCTCAGGGTCCTTCCACCTACAAAGTCACATTCCCCAGGTCACCATATGCACTTGGCCCTAGGGGAGAATTTTTCTCACATCATGTCCAGGTACACATGCTCATGTTCAAAATTATCATATAACTGTTATATGATTCTTTATCTTCAGATATCATTCACATCGGGCATTCAGTTTTAATGTGTACAGGTACTTGGTCATCACAAATCAGTGCATCCCCTTCAGCTATATGATCGACATTGGCATTTAATCATTCCCTTTGAATATCAATTGCATTTCCTAGTCACACCCTCCAACATTTTCCTTTAGAGTCCCTACATCCGGCTTTGCAGTACCGCCACCTCCGTTGCATTTTGGCACTGTCACTCGGTAGCACTCTCCCCCACATGAGTGTTCCCATTCATAGTCCCCATAGCACTTTGAAATTCATGTTTCTTTCACCCCCTAGGGATGGGAGTCCCGATAGTCTTACGCATTTCTGAGAATCCGCCACATACTCCTTCTCATCATTTTTCTAGCTTTCCCAATGGACTACCAGGTTATCTCCTCACGGTTTTATTTTTACTACGCCTTCGTAGTATCATTAACCTTCCATTTCATCCATAATCAGTTTTCCCATCTGTATATTTCTCTCCATTCATTTACCTCATATAGAAACCCACCCATGGGGCCCCCACCCTCCACCAGTTCTCCATGCAACTTGCTCCCTCACATGCCAAGCCATCTTACATTGGGGCACCCTTTTTTGTATCTGTACACTCATCCCAAATTATTATTTATTTATTTGGTAATTGTACAAAGCCTTTTTTTTTCAACATTTACTTATCTTTTCGTTGTCACCCTTGACGACCTTATTTTTATGGAAATGAAACCCATGTCTGTTATCGGACAAATCGATACGTGCAGACACTAACAAATCTCCCTAGATCCACCTAGATCTAGAACAAAACAGGTCAGGACACGACTCTTTCCCTAAGTTGTAATCATTGAATCTACTAATAGGAAGGAATAAGTGACATACCTTTATATCGCTTCCTTAGGTCTCTATTGTTCCCGCTTCACTCTGGTGCTCTCGTGAAATCAACTCCAAGAAAACACAAACCAACCAAAGTGAAGATAGAAAAGTATATTCAATGTCGACTTATGCATATGATCAAGGAATTACACAATAAAGTAAGAGTGACTTTATGGGAAAGGGACATGTCGTTGTATCATATTAATTGAAAGTAGAAGATACAACCTTATTTCCCTGATGTTGCAAGATCCCTTTCAGTGACCCTTGGTTCCAAAAAACACAATTTCTCTATACTTGCATGAAGAAGATCCAATTCCTCTTGATAGGCCAAATAGAGTCTTCAATCTTCTGTCCAAGTAGGGTTCTTCACACAATTATTTCACCAATTCTTCATTCAATCTTACTTAACCTTTTCCATGAGAAACCTTTCAATATATAGGAGAAGGAGAGATGTTTACATGGATGAGGATGATCCCATCAAATCTGAGAAGTCAGTAGGATGAAAACAATGTGAATGCCAACTCATTTTCTAGAAGATTCCCTTCTAGAACCCTTGAGACCTCTTCTCCTTTCCAAGCTTAAAAGCAGGTTCTCATCCTGTGTATGGAAAATACTATGAGAAGTTCACACCCTAAGTGTGGGTGGCCTACGATAATGAGGGATTATCGCACCCTAGACCATAGGGAGCATGTGAACTCATCTTAAAAATATGTTTTTTGGGAGAAGACAGAAGCCACTTTTCTCAAGCAAAAAGTCCTTGTTGGGAGCCTGAATACATCATTGTTAATACATCACCAAAGTGACCAAAATCATGTGTAATATAATGCCCCCCAAAGTATGAGTTCAGAATCTGTGACAGCCGAAATACTTTGTAAATTGCGTGTGTGTGTCAGAAACCAGGAATGCACCTAATCGAAAACTTGCAAACAACCAAGAATCTACAGAATATAATACCAGTTCTGAGGTAGGCATTCCCATACTCAGATCATAGATGGATGACATAATGAACATAGGTCATGGCCACCAATCATACACCATGGATCCATGCCGTCAAAATACTACATATCCACCAGGAAAACACTGTGGATCTATGCAAGAAGACTCAAATTAAGACGACATAGCCACATGACATACAAAGTGGATCTATGTGTTGATGCAAATCATACATACTCCATTGCAGCCTGGATAAAAAAGATGAGACCCAGGGTCTTCAATCCCATCACTCGAAAGTACGAATCTAGCCATGTGATTACATGTGTTGAAGTCGAACATGGTAGAGACCACTTGATTACTGGTCATTGATGAAACCGTTAACAAGTGCGATGGAAATCACCATTAATTTAAATGACTCCCAAGGTACACTAGTACAATCCAACGAATGTGAATAAATGAGCTGAGGTTGAACATTCGACAGAACCTCCCAATCAGGGGTCAATAATGAAAATCCACTGTCGAAAGCGAGGAAACCTACCATTGAGGCATGCAAGTTCCAAGGTACCAAATAATTTCTAAGTCTTGTTTCTGGATAATGAGTTGGAGTCAACGGAACAAGACTTGTCACAGGAGGGCCTTGATGTATCCCCCATCAGTGACACTAAATAAGTAACAGATTTTGAAGGTGAAACAAAGTATGAATATAGGTTGAAATGGACACAGGGAAGGCCGACATGGTAAGAATGGACAACTGCAAATCGCCGACCCAATAGAGGGTTTGGATGAACTTCTCTTGAACATATGAATGCCACGACCAAGGACTTGGCAGCACTGACTCAGAGACGACCCAGGATATGACCTTGTAGCAAGTTGAATGAGACATAAATGGATTTCCCAAACCAGCTTTAAATAATGAATAGGGGGTGTCATGTTCAAGAGAAAAATTTACTGCCATTAATATGAATACAAAAACACATCCCTTACCCAAAATTTCCCCCACCATATCTGGTGAGTACCTCTTTATTTTTACGCAAGATTGAAGAGGATAAAATATGCTTGTTGATGTAAGATCATCCTTCGGATGAGTCCCTCGGAGTATGTTTAATGAACCCTAGGAAGGATTGGCTCTGTCCCATTACAGGTATTTCGATGTTTGTTTAACGAGTCCAAAGATAGAAAAATCGGGGGTTTTTCATGTTTTGAGAGTCTGAAAAACACTTAAAGAGAACTCTCTTAGTTCCTTTTTCGTAAAATAGTTTGACAGGACCGAAAAAGTGATAAACTATCACCCATCGAACGTTTTGTTCAGATACTTTTATGAGCATGAACAGAACAAGGTCGCTCGACAATCTTTTCGTTTTTATGGAGTGTGAAAAGAGCTTAAAGGATACTCCTTTGCGTTCATATTTTTTGTGTTACCATGATGAGTACGAAAAGATGAGAAAAGTATACTCGGTTACGTTCTCATGTATTTTTGAGCGCAAGAATGAACGAAGACTGAGCTCGAGGTTTTTCTAAAAACCATAAAAAGCAGTCGTACATGTGACAAAAAAGAAAAAAAATCCGTACTCCTTCCTGTGGACTTCAAAGTAGCTATATCTGCAAAAAATCACACTCATAGGACTATTAGGCATTAGGTTTTATGGACAAAACAATATAAAAATCAACAAAAAATGGTAAAAAGTGAATAAATATGGGTAAAAAGGGATTTTACCATTTTCATTGTGATGTTGCCAAGAACTTTGCCCAATACACCTCATTTTCCCCGAAATTTCATTGCTCGATCGTGGGAGGCACAAGCGACCATTTGGCGAACCGCCTCCGCCAACGAGGTAATCTCTCGATCTTCTACCTTTTCCATGGTTTAGTTTTAGTTTTTATTGGTGATTGTCAAGGTTTTGGGTTCGTTTTAGAGCCAAAACTTGCGCCCGATCATTCTCGCAGGCTAGCCATGCGGGACCTACAAGAATCTAGGATTCTCGCAGGCGACCTTAAGGGCACCTATGAGAATCTCACACTATGCTAAAGGGGCGCCTATGGGGGCCGAAAAATGAAATTTCAATTTGATTTTTTCTCAATAAAAATTATGCCAAGGTTTGAAATAAGTTGTTGACCCTTCTCTTATGGTTCTTGTGCAGGAATTTGACCATCACGATACGGGAGTGGTGAGAAAAAGAACACGAGGAGGAGGATTCCATTATCGGGAATGAACCAGGTATTGTTGCTTCCCTCCGAGACTATGGGCTCTTGATATTCTTTCAGATTCCAGGCATGAGGGCCCAAATCAGGTTGTTGGAGTACCTGGTTCATATGTGTGACGTGGACCAACATTTGTTTCACATGGGATTCCACACATTGACCCTAGATATAGAGGATATCTACTTTCTAATAGGGTTATCATGGCATGGGTACCATGCTAGATTGACCAATAGCCGAGGTGGTGGACTCCCTATGAGTGAGTATTGTCACCAGTACTGTGTTCAAGACACAGAAAGAAGCAAGGGAAAGGTTTCTATTTGGGGGTTCCAAAATTTGACCCTGTGAACCATCTTGTTCACTATAGCATGCATGGCCAGGAGTGCATCTCCACACTTGGATCTCCATAGATAATTCCAATATGCCATAGAGTGCATAGAGCCACGAGTCTTCAACTGGTCGGATGCATTTCTTCGCAGTATGAAGAGGCAATTGACGAAGTGCAGGAGGGGAAACTTGAAGCAGTTTGGGTACAGATCACTTTTGGTGTCCTTTTTTCTCGAGAGGGTCCCATTGCTGATATTACAGGTTGAGTGGGGTTTACCGGCCCCACAGGATCCGATGATGATGAGGTGGTGCAACCTCATGGCCCGACACGTAGCTGGGCCCATCATCAAGTACAATGATTCGTTTTTTGACTGGTTGCAGCCACATATGCTAATTATTGATGACTACGCATACACTAGTTTGGATTTCCGAGGGGATCCGGATTTGGACCTACTTGAGGATGCTTAGTGGGGTGACTTAGGTAAGAAGTACACATTTTGTTCCTTTAAATGTTTTTGTAATTTTTTATCATATTAAATGTTTTTATGTTTGTCCAAGAACTAATAAAAAAATATCCTTTTGATTACACAGATGTGGGGCCATATCAACCTCCAGGAATGTCTCCTATTCAACGGTGAGGAGAGGCGGCTCCAGTGGCGTGATGGGATGCCGAAGACTATGAGGCAGTGGAGAAAAACTTGGAGGGGTTGACTGCTGACATTCCAGATATGGCTATTGGAGGGCTCCCTAGGCCTTATCAGCACCACACTGTGGGCGTGTCAGAGTCTATTAGTCAACTGCTTCGTAGGGTGGCCCAGGTAGTTTTGTGTTATCATGAGTGTCACCCATGATGCTATTTTGTAGAAGCTATGAGATTCACATTTTGATATTTTTGGTCCTTGGACAGAAACTTTTTGTAAAAAATTTTGATCGTTATATACATATATACGGCTTCTACCGACTTATCTTGTGTTGTGTGATACATGTGATGTGATTGGTTTATAAATGGCCCAAATGTCTATCTAATACATAGTCAGCTAATGCATCAGTCAATGTATTTAGACATCTAGGAATGTGTTGATACTCAATATAATGAAAATAACGTTCCAAGAGGCGAATTCGTAAATATACCCGTAATAAAGTAAGACTTCGTATAGCATAGACATTACTTAGTTGTAGTACTACTAGCTGTGAATCGAGTCGTACAACCAAGTGGCGGATACCGAGTGAAATAGCATCAATCAAGAATTATATAACGGCGCTATACTCTGCAATATTGTTGGTCGCACGATCGAGGCACACACCTCATAGAATGATAAGTTCGTTTGTAGGGGCGTAAATTGCCCAAGCAGCAGAAGCAAGGTTCTGAGTACTACGACTAGCGCCATCAGCGAAGCCAATTTGGGGTAGCAAAGACTTCGACATATGGAAACCAAACACAACGTAACATAGGCAATCGAGGGCAGAGACCAGATAACAAAAAAGCATGCTACAGTAAAATAGAAGAAGTATGATACAATAAAATACATGTACTCATGCACAGGTGATCTTAGGCATAGTACTTCTTTAAGTACAACCCATTTCTGGGTTCTCTCAAAGGGATACTGTCATAGTCCACTAACTCATAAGCTCCTTTCTCCAAAACTCGTCTAACGATATAAGGACCTCGCCACATAACTTCGAATTTTCCTACTCCTAGCATATCTCGATATTGTTCGTAAAGGAGAACCAGATCACCTTCAGAGAAAACGTGAGGCTTGACATGTTTGTCATATTGGGATTTGACACATTTCTTCTGGGCTTCTATGACTAGGGTGGCATCGCGACGAGTTTCATCTAATCTCATAAGATACAACATAAGTTCTTCTTCAGCAGAAGTGTTTGGGAGGAGTTTGACAACTAGTTTTAGGGAGGGTATCTCACATTCAATTGGCAGGATGGCTTCTAGACCATAGACTAACCGGAATGGTGTAAACCCGGTAGAAGACTTAATGGATGTCCGGTAAGCCCACAATGCTAAAAACAACATTGTGTGCCAACTCATTTTGTGAATCCCTATCATTCATCGAATCATGGTAATGAGGACTTTGTTAATTGCTTCGACTTGGTCGTTGGCTTGTGGGTAATAGGGTGTTGAGTTTTCATGGCGAAGACCCAACTTTTCAGTGAGTTTGGACATCATGAAGTTTCTAAAGTGGCTACCGTGATCAGTGATGATAGCCTGAGGAACACGAAAATGAGCTATGATGTGATTGAATATGAATAATGTCGCAGTCTTTCTGGTGTTGTCAAATGTCGGCATCGCCTCAACCCATTTCGTAAAATAGTCTACGGCTACAATAATGTATCCATGCCCCCCGGCCGAGTGAGGGTGACATGTCATGAAATCAATACCCCATTTCACAAAAGGACCAACGGAGACCACAGGGTGAAGAGGATCATGATGTGACCATATTTTATGGTTGTAGGTCTGGCAAGCATGGCATTTTTGGACAACAATTATACAATCGTTAAATAAAGAAGGCCAAAAATAACCTGCTCGCAAGATCTTCTAGGCAATAAAATACCCAGACATATGACCACCATAGGCTCCAGAATGGAATTCATTTAGGGATTTCTCGTCTTCGTCAAATGTGAGGCAGCATAGAAAAACTGAGTCAATCCCACGACGATAAAGAGTATCACCGAGGATAATATACTGAGAGGCTTGGTAGCGTATTCGATGGTGGTCAGTACTAGACAAATTGGGCTGAAAAGTCTGGGTTTGGAGATATATGATTATATCTCCATACCAAATATCATCGGAACTAATCAGGAAAAGGGATTCATCAGGTAATGAATCGGCTGCTACATTTTCCGTCTCAGAGTAGGGAAAGTCGCATATCAACTCGACAAACACTAAGGATTTCTTGGACTTAGTGCATTCAAATTCTAAGTCAAAATCCTAGAGTATCACGATCCATTTGGAGTATTTTCCCCCTAGTAGTTGACGTGTGAGAATGTGTTGCATAGGGTTACAGTTAGAAATTACCGTAGTCTTGCGAGAGAGGATATAGTGCCGAAAACGTTGAACTGCTTGGACGGCTGCCAAGGCCAGTTTTTCAACATGTAAATACTTGGTTTCAGTAGGTGTAAGACTTCGAATCAAGTAATAGATGACATGTTCGTCATGAGAATCATCCTCCTGGACGAGAACCATAGCGATGGTGTAATCTGAGGCTGCGAGGTAGAGGAAATAATCGTGACTGTAATCAGGTGGGAAGAGAAGCAGGGTACGTGTCAGGGACAGTTTCAAAGCTTCAAAATATTTGTTGGAAGTGGTATCCCATATGAACTTAGACCCCTTTTTGAGTAGTTTCATAAATCCAAGAGTTAGCTTGGCATAGTTTGGGATGAAACGCTGAAGAAATTTTTCTTTCACTTGCAAACTTTGTAACTAGCGAAGCAAGGAAGGAGGAGGGAGATTGAGAATCACCTCGACCTTCAAAGGATCTACCCTGATCCCTTGATGTGAAACAATAAATCCTAGAAGTCGATTGGATTCTACACAGAAAACACATTTGTGAGGATTCAAGCGTATATGGTAAAACCGACATCAAAGGAAAATGGCTCGGAGGTGTATTGGATGATCTACATGACGCATGGAATGAGTGGGTAAGTCATCTAGATATGGCTACACGATGTGCTTGATATCATGAAAGGCGTAAGACATAGCGCGCTGAAAATTTGCGCCAGCATATTTTAGACCGAAGGGAAGTTCCTGATAGGCAAAAGTGACCCAAGGACAAATAAAAAGTGATTTTGTGTTGGTCCACGGGAATGATATTGATTTGATTATATCCGGAGAAACGATCCATCAGAGAGAATATTTCACTTCCGGCACAATCGTCGACGATCTGGTCGACGAAGGGGGTAGGAAAGTTGTCTTTAGGACATGCTTTGTTAATATCCCTATAATCAACACACACGCGGATTGTGCCTTGTTTCTTGTCGATCGGGATAAGATTGGAAACCCAGTCAGTGAGAGCTACCAGGTGAATAAAGCCGTCTTTGAGAAGTTTCTCAACTTCAAGCTTGATAGCGGTCGCTTTACATGGGTGGACCAGACGAAGGCATTTTCGGACGGGTTTAGCATCTGGGTATGTCTTAATCTCATGTATCACAATGTTGGGGTCAATACCCGACATTTCTTCATAGCTCCAGGCAAAGATGTCACAAAATTCTTTGAAAAGTGACTTGTAGGTAACAATTTTGTCAGGGGAACACGAAGCTCCGATATGCACATTTTCAATAATTCTAGGTTTTATGGATATGTCGAGGGGGATGGTGGGTGAGATATTACTTAAGTTCCCTTCGGAAAACACATCATGTGTAGACTCGGGAATAGTAGAAATGACAACAACGGTCGATGGGGTCGAGATCCGTTGGTAGATCTCGATGGTGTGTTGTTCCAGGAAGAGGATGGAACGATGATGTCCATCGTCCTAGGGGGTGTCTTCCATAACAGACATAATCATCTCGTCCATGGGAAAAATGACGCGGAAAGGATCTGGAGATAAATCACAAAGAGAGGGGTTAGAAGGGGTTGTTGATTGAATGGCCTGATAGGCAGATTCGACCAGAATCAAAGGCATTTCGTCACCATAACAAAGATGATCGTCGGGGTTGGGTGCCATCCATGGGTCGTGAGACACAGGGGCTCTGTGAATAGAGGTGTAGATCATGTTTATCGAGGCAAAAGACAAATGTGGAACATCGGGTGGTGGGATGGGGAAGGTACCCATT
>SNQJ01S0016498.1:131408-145599 GCA_010110895.2 Picea sitchensis
CAAGTTAAAGAAGGCTAATTGGTCGATGGTAATTACCTTTCCTTGATGTGGGAAACACATGAAACGGAAAAGGGTCAACACAAATGCGCGCATGGAATCAATCCAGCTATGGACAAGTAGAAGGTTGTAATCGAGAGGAGCGTCAAAGACTTCCACTTCAACTTGGACCATTTTTCCTTCTAACGTAATCGGCAACGAAGGGAGGAAACCGTAAGGCTTAAAACTGGAGCCATTAAAGGCTTTGAGTGTGTTGTGGGATTCAGTCAAAGGAGGAGCAATGATGTCTTTCTAGGAGGTAATAGACATGACACACGTCGAGGCACCCTCGTCGATAACTGTTCTACAAATGTTTTTGTCGGAGACAATAACTTGTATTTGGAATGCGAGTTGAGGGGGTAACCTTGGAATGTGATCTTCCAAGTCAAAAATTATTAAATTTGTATCTGTAGGGTCGATTGCACTGATAACTTTCAACAATGCCTTTCGTTGTATAGGGAAACTTTGAAGGACTTTGAGGGCTGACATCGTGGATGGTTCTTGGGCCAGATCTTCAACAACATTGTAGTTCTAGGCAACATGAGCATGAGGATTGAAAGTTGGTTTCTGAACGATGCTCTTTGGAGGAGGGCAAAGAACTGTGTCAAGGCTTCGTCATTTGAGATGAAGAGGACTATTGGTAGGTGGAGTCATGGGATATGGTTGGACCAATGAAGGAGGTATAGCATCAACCTTCTCTTTGGAGGATGAATAATCTTTGGCTCGAGTGGTAAGTGTGATGTCATTTTTCTTTGAATCTCCTGTACACATTAAGACATAGGATGTATTGGAGGGGCAAGGTTGGTCATGAATGACCAATTGGGCCTATTGTTGAGAAGGGAAGGATTGTGACAATACGGCCAGAGTGGGTGGTTTCGGGGTCCCTTGAAGGAACTTAGTAACCTTGGCTCATCGTGGAAAATGCTTAGTGTAGTGATCATCACCATAGATAAGACAAGGGTATCGGGGTTTTCACTTATCCCTATCATCAACAAGTGGTGTTTTTGTTCTTTCTGCTTGTGAACTATTTTTGTCCTCCTTATTCTTACCCTTTCCCTTTCTGAATTTGTTTTTACCGGTGGGGGTAGATTGAACAACATTTACCTCAGAAGTCTTGTCGGTGGGAGGGGAAGGATACAGAGCATTCTGAACATTAGAAGAAATGGGTTTGGGGTTGTTTCTAGAGGTTTGGATGGAATGCGGTTGGGCATGGAGAGTGCCAATCACACCATCGGCTACATGAGAAGTAGCAGGAGTAGTTGAAGTGGCGGAAGTAGAAGGACGAGGTGCATCAAGGAGTAATTCGTAAAGAGTACCCATTTGTGAGTAAACGAGGTCAAGGTATTGAGCACAACTAATGGCATGTTATTCTATGACAACTCCACCCATGGTGATGTCATGATCGATGTCGTTCACGAATGATTTCATGAACCACTATGCTAGAAACTGATCGGGAAGTTCGAGTTTGATGAGACGTCATCTCTGTCACCACTCATTGATGTGATCAGAGATATGAGTGGCTTTGGTTTGCTTGAAAGAAATCAAAATATCAGTCCCCATTTCATAGCAGATTGGTAATTGGTAGTGAGTGAGGAAATCCATAGCGAGGGTGTTGAAGTCGGAGAAGAAACCTCGTGGTAATTCTATATACCACTTCGCAGCAGAACCCGTGAGGGTTTGCTGAAAAAAGTGTAAATGAATAGAGTCATGCATCAAGGAGTTGGATGAGCACCAAAGGTGAAAATTCATTACATGATTGTTTGGGTCTTCTCCCGGTTTTCCATCGAATTTAGGGATGTTGGATGGTAGTTTGGCCGATATGGTGGGCCATTGGGGAGAGTGACAGATTAAATCATTTAAAATCCTCGATAGATCCAAGAGGTCCAGGGTGGCTAAGAAATTTAAATGTATATTCACATGTGGGTACTGGTGACTTTGGGGAGGGAGTCTTGTCTGAAAACCAGTGGGACCATAAGAAGTCTGCATATAATGCGAGGGTCCGGGCAGATTCGGTTGTGGGTTTGGAGGCAAGTAACTCATAGGGTTGTACCCTTGAACGGGGGTGTGGGGCTGAGCACTCAAGCTCCAAATAGGATTAGATGTACCTGGATAGGGTTGACCTGTACTAGGGGGTATGACAGAGCTAGCCTGAGGTTGTTTCTCCCCAGTTGGGTGAGGGTTATGTTGTATAAGATGATAGCAATACTGGGCCAAGGATGGAGGTATGTTTTGTCCATAGGGTGGGGTCGGTGGGGGTTTCCCTCCAATCGGGGGTTGTGTCCCAATTGGGATTTGTCCTACAAGGGGGGTTGAGTTGGGCCTCATTGGTGAAATTGTCCACCAACAGGAATCTGGTAATTTGGTGTGAACGACGGAATGGAGCCACTAGGATTAGTGTCGCTGATAGAGGATGGAAGAGGTCCTCTGAAAGGGGGAGAAGGAGCGGGAATAGAGGCATTCAACACATGGTATCCAGGTGGAAGTGTCGGGGTGATTCTGGGAAAAAGTGGTGTTCCAATGGGGGCTTGGCTAGCCATGGTAATCCCGGTGTGAGGACTCATAGTATCTGTGTAATGGACCATTTGTAAAGGGAGAGTCAAGATGTGGTCAGCTCACGGAGCTTCTGTACCAGGAAAATAATAAGCAGTAGTAAAAGGTACTACATCTGGATCAGATGTTTCAGGTAGCTCAGGTGAGACAGTGATATCAACGCCTGCTCCTAAGCCAAAGAGATCCCGTCTGAAAACACCTGTAGCCCAAAAAGGATCTTGACCCTCAGGTCCTAGGAAAGGTCCAGTCAGTGATCCAGAAGACTGAACAACCAAGTCTCCGGTAGAATTCACTCGCACAATGCGTCTCTCGGAGTCGGGACGAAGTCGAAATTCCTCTCAAGAATTGGAAATTCGAAACCGTTCTAGAGATTCATTTCTTTCCACTTGTGGAGTGGCAACGTCTTGGACTTCACTCTGTTGAGGAGAGCCCTTCGGTGAGTTGGTAGGCAAGGGTTGAGAACCTTCCAATTTTTCTAGGGGTAAGCCTTGCATTCTACATGAATGATGTGGAGGGTCAATTATGATTGAGTTAAAAAATTACGAAGGAAATTCTATGGTCAACTTGGGTAAACAAACAACATGCGCTAGTAAAAATCTAGGAAGCAAAACCAAGCAAACAAGACCTTCTAATTCCGAAGTCACTAGTTGGTGATGAAATCCAACGTCACAACGACAAGACAAGAAGGGCCTGGGCTAGGGTGGAAAATTTACGTTGATGACCTACTTAACGGACTTACACCCTGGTGCAAGCTCCCACACATAATCGTGGGTATACCCTCTAAGGAGCCCGAGTGAGTTTGGCCAACGTCAATTCTAGGTACCGTGAAGACTTGCCCCTTCACAGTCACCTTGTGTAAGACCCTAAAATGATAGGCCACTAAGGTTACCACCAACAACAATAAAGCCTAGGGGAACAGTCGACAGTCTGATCCACATGCAAGGGCAGGGTATCTAGCTCGAAATCAGCTTGAGAGGCTTCCACTCATCGTTGTGGGTATACCTTCAAGTGAACCCCGTAATACGTGCAATCTCTACACTAATATCAATAAAGCAGGGTGAGTAACTCTGTCAATCTCGATGTGACCTCAAGTTTGACCCTTGTGTGAGAAGGGCTTCCCAGGACAAAATGTTGTAAATGGAATTTGACACTCCTTACCACAAGATGATATTGTGTGTTTTTTGCTTTGGAGAGTGTATCTCTCTGCCTATTCCAAAGATCTAGCCTAGATAATGTTGGTGTAATAGAGTCCTAGAAAAGAGTTTACTAGTTAAATTTTAAAAGTTGCACAATATTATTAAAGGTTGTTGTTATTCAAAGGAGACGGAAATGAAACCGATGTTGTGTGAGACTCTGACCCAACAATGCATAGATAGGAATGAATGATACAAATTTTTTGTTCCATGAATCCTATTTATAAGAGGGAAAGAGGAGTTTTCTGGAACAAATTGAACTACGATATATGATCTTCTTTGAAATGCAACATCAATCAATCATGAACAATGCACATTCTCTATTTGTTCTATTTCAACAATTGAATGCCAATATTTTCGAATAAAAAGTTGCTTAAAGAAAAATGTTTTTTTTAATTTTCAGTAGAAACCAAACAACAGTGGTGGAACTAAGAAAAACTAGCAACTAATGAAAAAACAATATACAATGAAAAACCTAAACCAATCTTTCAACGAAGACAAAAATAACAAACAAACAAGACTAGTCTCTTCAAATGCATATGGATAACAATTTTTCAAGTAACGAGCAATTGAAAAAGACAATTAATCCCAACTTTTAAACCGATCACCGGCTCCCAACCAAACAAGCATTTGGATTTCAAAACCAGAGATTATATCCTTGTTAAGAAAAGGTCAAGAGGTAACAGTTGAGAAAAAATGAACAAGAAGAGATTTCGATTTCCGAAGGCTAATCATTCACTAAATTCGAAGTCAAGAAACAATCAATCACTGGCTAGAGAAGTTCTTTTCAGACACACATGCAAATCTAGGCATCTGAGAATACAAAAAATCTTAATCCAAAAAAAAATTGCAGATGGGTTCACAAGCTGGCAGTGGTGTGCAGTGTGAGAATGAAGCATTCTCATGGGTTGGACACAAGTAGAGTGCAATAATTTCTCACTGGACTAAACAACAGGGTACATACTCTAGTGGTTCTCCCAGGCTACAGAAGGGTGCAGTGCAAGAAGGCCTGAAACTAAGAAAAATTTGGAAAAAAGACAAAAACATTTAAGGAAATTCTGGACCCAGAGAGTCTATCAGGGTCTCCTCAACACTCAGAGATTGATGGAAATGGAAAATGGTAAGTTAAGAGCAAATGGCCAAGGAAAAACCACCAAAAATGGGTTGCATCCCAGTGGAGTTGCCAATTTTGTTATCAGACAAATCGGTAGGTGCAGACACTAACAGATCTCCCTAGATCCACCTGGATCTAGAACAAAACAGGACAGGACATGACTCTTTCCCTAAGTTGTAATCATTGAATCTACTAATAGGAAGGAATAAGTGACATACCTTTATATCGCTTCCTTAGGTCTCTGTTTTTCTCGCTTCGCTCCAGTGCTCTCATGAAATCAAGTCCAAGACAACACAAACCAACCAAAGTGAAGATAGAAAATTATATTCAATGTCGACTTATGCATATGATCAAGGAATTACACAATAAAGTAAGAGTGACTTTATGGGAAAGGGACATGTCGTTGTATCATATTAATTGAAAGTAGAAGATACAACCTGATTGCCTTGATGTTGCAAGCTCCCTTTCAGTGACCCTTGGTTCCAACACAGACAATTTCTCTGTACTTTCATGAAGAAGATCCAATTCCTCTTGATAGGACAAATAGAGTCTTCAAGCTTCTGTCCAAGCAAGGTTCTTCACACAATTCTTTCACCAATTCTTCATTCAATCTTGCTTAACCTTTTCCATGAGAAATCTTTCAATATATAGGAGAAGGAGAGATGGTTACATGGATGAGGATGATCCCATCAAATCTGAAAAGTTAGTAGGATGACAACCATGTGACTGCCAACTCATTTTCTAGAAGATTCCTTTCTAGAACCCTCGAGACCTCTTCTCCTTTTGAAGCTTAAAAAAAGGTTCGCACCCTTTATATGGAGAAGACTGTGAGAAGTTTTCACCCTAAGTGTGGGTGGCCTACGAGAATGAGGGATTCTCGCACCCTAGACCATAGGCAGCCTGGGAACTCATCTTAAAAATATGTTTTTTGGGAGAAGATAGGAGCCACTTTTCTCAAGAAAAAAGTCCTTGTTGGGAGCCTGAATACATCATTGTTAATACATCACCAAAGTGACCAAAATCATGTGTAACAATGTCATCTTTGGTTGGGGCATTCACTATCCTCTACTCATATTGACATCATCCATAAACGCTAAGTATCCCACAATCCATGTACCTCTTATCTCTGAGTTTGTCCACTTTGTCACGCCTCTGGCACAATTTAATCCCATGTATAGTCATCCCCTTGATGCTAGATGAAGTTTCATGGTTTTTTCCAATCATCCTTCAAACATACTCCCAACTAAGGGAAGTCTTGAGTCTCACCACATCCTGACTTCGTTCATGTTCCCTATCAGTTCCTGATCTTATCTAGTGGATTTCATGAATCCCTTTGCTTCTTGGAGTCACATATCCCTTTTTGTCGACATCAACAGAGTTTATAGAAGGGAGACAATATCTTGACTCTGATTACCCTTACAATGTGGAGTCTCGGACGGCACCGAGAGAACCATCATTTCTCTTTCATGTCATTGACCCCCATAAACATTCGACTTCAACAAAAATCTCATGTTACGGTGGGTCTTACTATGTGAATATTGTAGTTGTTTTATACTAGCCAAAGAACTTTGAATTTGTTAGGCCATCAATGCCTATGAGTCATTGACACTTATTATAGGTGTCCTTGCCTCTTTTCAGAGTATGTTCACCCTCATAATTGTCATCTTCCATTATCAAACCACCCCAGAGGGAACTGCAATTATCTACATCAGCATACAACTTCAGTTACTGTCTTACATTTTTGAGTTACATGACATGAGCATGGGGCATGCCTGCCTCGTTTGTATACAAATTTTATTTTCTCTCCCTAGAGACAGATTTGGGTCTCACGGTTTCCCCTCTCCCTCCAACAGGATCACTCTTGCAGTTCTTATCAACACTCTTCATTATAATGGTACTCTTAGTAGAAGAAACATTGATGTATTTCAGCTATATGTATGCTACTAACCTCACACATTAGGGGGCATCTGTTATCACTAAAATTTCATCCGCAACATTGCATGCAAATGGTTATAGAAATACAACATCTCCAAACACCTATTAGTTCACCTGCAGCACCAAAAATGCATTTCCAAGAGGCAAAAACTATACAACTGGACAAAAATTGACATGCGTTGAATCATTAAAGGAAGCGCACACACAGTGCGCAGGCCAAAGAAGCCCATAGAGCACACAATGCATGACTGTGTACGAGAAAATCTGTGCACTCCTGTGAAGGATGCATTTATGGTTCTTTTCGGCCCCTCACCCACTTATGGACCAACTCCCAACTTGATTTGACCCTCAAATCTGAGATGAATCCGAATGGGGGTATGGTCAAAGACCTAAGGGTTCCCTAAAGGGCCCCTTGTCCACACTAAGAACCAGTTGGATATTGCCTCAAAGACATGCTATAAATGGAGGCCATGGGTGAAATAATATTTCAAGAATCTCATAGTATTGTTATGTTGCCTCAATCCTCCTTCAAGGATCCTTTTTTCTTCTTGGAGCATTCTAGCAACATTTCAATAGGCCATTACACTCACCTCTTGAGGGAATAGGCTTGGATTTCTTCACCATTTTTTTTCTAGTTTATCATTGTAAGAAGATCTCTCAAATAGGTAACTCAAGAGCCCTCCCAAGGTGGAAGAGGGGATCCATAAATCCTCCTTTCTCTAGGGTGTTTTCCAACTAATATAGTTATCCATTGGTGGCATAATCTTGGTCATTTGGTCGATTAATTTTGGTTCAAAGTTTCTTATGCATTGTAATTTTATTTCCTTAGTTGTTTTTAGTTTATTTTATTGTTTATTTCATGTGCTTGGATTTTTTAATTCATACACTAACCTATGTATTGTCTAGCAGTCCCAACTAGATTTGTAAGTGCCCTTGTTTTTCTCACCCAAATGAAAAAATAGACATAACACTCGTTTCATAGCATGGAGATCATAGATGGAAAGATCTGGAAGAGCATAATGGAATAGAGACTGTTAGCACTCTGTAATTTTCTCAAGGCTGTGGAGGCAGTCACAGAGGCAACATCAAAACCACTTTGAGTCAAGGATCTAGACCTCCAAGACTCAGAGAGGGATCTCTCTGTCAAATTTATCTTTGTTTGAGATTTTATCTTAGGCTAGCTATGTAGAACAAGATTTGTTTTTAGGAATTGGGTATGGGCAGAAAAAAAGAAACAATGGGCTATGGAGTCACTGTAACAAATGATCATAAATCCATGTCAATAGACTAATATTTTCAAGGCAAGGTAGACAAAACACTGGATCCTTTAACTTAAATGAAATGGGAGAGATGGAACAGGTTAAGAAATCCAATTAAACACAGAGCAATTAAGAATTATGAGTTTAATCTTTAGTGGAAAACATAAAAAACTATACCAAGCTAGAGACAGAGGATACATTAAAACCAATTATGTTCTTAATATTCTCAGAATAATTCAAAAGAGGACATTAATTATGATAATAGAGAAAAAAAAATTACAAATAGGGATGCACATCACCAGTCGAAATAGTCACAAGAATCCTGCAACATAGCACTATATTATTGAATTGATGAAAGTACAGAAAGCTCAATGAGATTCTCTACAAAAACTAAACCATGGTCCTCTCACTGATCAACCTCTTTTACACATTTGACTCACTACAATTTATAAAAAATACTCTCCTCAGGCTCCGAAGGTCGGATTCAACCACCTCAGCCAAAAATAGCCACAAATCCCCAAAACTCCTGAACTGTCCATCATGAAAGACGGGCCGGATTTCTACGAAAAAGAGGTCCACTCATACATTTGTTTCTCTTTGATTATGACAGCTGGGGAAAAAATGAAGGATTTTATTGTATAATAGAATGTTATGGACATAAACCTCCTTTGGTTTTTCCAAATTCACCTCCATCTCGCCGTAACTGCTCCCACAAAATCGGGATTGTAACAGGAAAAACCAGAAATCTGAAAACTGAGGTTGAATGACAGCTTCAGTTATCTCAACTAGTGGAACCTTTGAAAAACATGGGAGAGGTTTTTGTTCTTCAGCTGGTGATGAACAAAAACCTCTTTCGGTTTTTAAAATTTCATCTTCTTTTTCCCAGAATTCGCTTCGTAAGACAAGGTTTCAAAACTGGAAAAACGACGGTTTTGTGAAAAAGGGGGAGGGTGGTTTTGGAGAGGTAAGTGGTATTCTGGACCCCCCCTTGAGGTGATAAGTGGTATTTTCGGTATGGTGGTAAGTTTTCTGGAGAAGAGGTGGTCTAAAGCAATGGATGGATGACACATTAAGACAGGGGGAATGGACTGACAGATTCATGAGATGTGACCATTAGGAGAAAAAGTGGAAAATGATGTCACGAGGCGGTGGGGGTATGTCAGAAAAATGGTAAGTGGTAAGTGGAAAAATGGTTTGTGGTAAGTGGTGGGAGTCTAGATCAATGGATTCCTACCACATTAAAGGAGGGGGCCCACCAGGAAAACATTCCATTCTAGACCCCCCCCCCCATCATTAAAAGAAGAATAGTCGGGGGGGTCCAAAAAACACCATCAGTCGTCCATTGATGCGCCCCGCTGGACCATATATCTGAGCGCAACATTTAACCAACTTTCTGGACACCCCCCCCCCACCGTTAAAATCAGAATGGTCGGGGGAGTCCAAAATTTAATCTCAACCATGGATCTGGGCACCGAAACCTCAGTCGTTCAGATGTGCACCTTTGTTAACCATGATTCTAGAACCCCCCTGCCATCGTTAAAGGTAGAACCGTCGGGGGGGTCCGGAAAAGATTGTCAACCGTAGATCTATGCGCCAGTGACTCAGTCGTTCATCTATGCGCTTTATTTAATCTGTCACCACAAACTCCTATTTGCTCTGAAAAACTTAGGATATATGCTTTATGTGGGTTTGCCCAAGATTTTATCACCATGGGGTTAGGAAACACCACTCCGCGTAAAAAATCATACATTTTCTTTTCTTTTCCTTTCTTTCTTTTTCTCTTTTTCTTTTCTCAAATTATTTACAGAATGGAAAATCATTTGGGAACCAAAGCAGTAAAGGGATGAAATTTTCAGTCACCAGTTGATCCTATAAATTATAGGGTTATAACAGCGGCTCCACCTGGGGATGGTACTCTCCTTGTGAAGTCCTAAGAACCACAGACCTATGAACATGCAGAATGGTTCTTTATCCATTGGGCTGATCCCAAAATCTTACTCTGCAACCTGTACCTGTTTTGATCTTGCGACTGAAAACCAAATCAAAATGAACACTACTAAAAAAGAAATGCTCAGAATGTTGAGTTTATTCACATTCTCCTACCTACCCTATACTACTGAAAATCATGTTAAATCAAATAATACAAAAATGCCAATGAAGCCAATCAAGTAGCTGCTCAGACCAAAGGACTACTTGACTGCTTGTTAGCACAGTTAAAAGGGCAGCTTGACCTTTTGCCCATAGATTCAAAAATGCAAAGTGTAAAGGCCAATGTTGAAAACATGATTGATCTTTACAATAGAGACCTCAACAATCTTGAAGAACAAAGGTAATGACAGAGATAGATTGAGGATCTGTGGTGAAACATTTCTCCATATAGGTGACTATAAGGTCAAGGTATAAATTACATGTTCCTTGATTTTTAGATTCGTCCAAGTGAGTAACATGCTATGGCATTGTATCTATGCTATTTGCATCCTCATGCACTTCCTAACATGGATGCAAATTTTCTGATGGGTCTTGAAATGACACCTCTGTTGAAAAAGACAATGAAGTTGCTAGTCTGATCATGTCAATATCATAATAGATTTTTATCCCATGGCTGGATGATGGAAAATGAATTTGCCAACCCAAGTCATCCAACACATCAGATAGTGGATCCTATAGAAATTGAAATGACTGTTGCATTGGTTCCACCAAGACTTCTTGATTTTTTGTATGTTTATCCTTTAGCATATACTCAAGATTCTTTTTCAAAAATTGAAATGAATTAAAGCATAATGGTACAGAGTTATTTTGGTCTAACTCATAATTTGTCTCAGGATTTAATCTTTCATCTGGAATTTGAAAATCAAAGTATGTCAAGGGCTGTAAATATGGGATTAGAAAAACCTCCATATCAACAGTAGTATCTTCAACTGATTGATTAGAGAAATTTATGTCTTCACTATTTACAATTGGCCTAGATTTTTTTTTCAGAAATTGAAAAGATGAGAAACATAAGGGAAAAGTGTTTTCACTTACTCTAAGATTTTCTTCACCTTGATCACTGCTATCATAATTTCCATGTGCAGATTGATTGTCATATCTGAGCTGTAACAGGTCTTCTTCCTGCCAACGACATGTTGTTGGTTGCTTTGAACAATCCACATCTATTTCAACCTCATGCTCATCATCATACTGATCACACTTGGGTAGATTATCCAAGTAAGGAAAGTCATCAAACATGCACATCATATCAGTTGGTTGTTCCTCTGCAAGTTGAGATGGAGCTTCATCTTCAGCTACGTCCTAAATTGAATACATGAAAGAATCATTATCCAAACCATGGTACCAAGGGTGAGCTACAAAATGTTTGGGAACAATGTCCTTTTCTTTCTCTGAGATCAATGGAACATGATGTCTTTGAACATCAATCTTTTCTCTTATGCTAGTATTATGCATCATCTCTTCCATGGTGCTAGCCAGAATTTCCAGTTTAGCTTTTGAAGACGTCAACTTCTCCTTTTCTTTGTTCTTTACCTTTGACCTTTTGATCATCAAGTTGGTCTCCACATCAACTGCAACATTTTTCATTTCTTCGAGAGTTTCAGTGTTCCTTTCTCTTAATTGGAATGCCATCTCATGATTGAAGGCATCTAGGAAATGAAAGTGGGCTGATCCTGGGGGTGGCCTTATATCAACAGGCATTGCATGATATACCTTATTGAACCTTGCTGAAAACTGTTGTACTGTTTCCCCCAGTTGTCTTTTCAAATGGTCATACTCTTCTAGGATGAGAAAGACATTTCTCATGATCACACATCGATCTAGGAAAACTTGTACAAACTGATGGAAACTGCTAATGCTTTCATATGGAAGATTCTTAAACCATTTTTTAACTTTTACTTGCAAAGACAAGGCAAACATCCTGATATAGACATCGTCATCTTCAACCTCATAAAGGTCAAAGAAATGTTCAAGACTTTGGATATGCTTTTCAGCAGTGATATTCACATTTTCTCCATCAAATCTGGGCAGATTATTGATGTAATTGACAGGGAGGTCACAGAGATTAGGAGGAAAATCTAGAGGTTTGTATATTTCTGGGATCTTCTCAAGTAAAGGAGGTAAAGCAAGGGGCTCATAACAGGCTGGAATTTTAACCTGTGAATATGGACTTTTCACATATGTATCAGAGATTTTTACATCTGTAGGAAATAAAGTAGGAGGCTTATGTCTATTAGGGCTTCCTATAGGTTTCAAAGTAGGTACCAGAGCTATGGGAATGTAATCAATCCTTTGAGGCTCATCAATTTGAAAATGGTCATCACGAACTTCAACAATATACTCTAGACCAGGATCATGATAAGAGAGAAAGTAATTGCAGATGAAACCAATAATATCATGAATACAATTTGAGCTTGAGTACCTGGTCTTTCTAGGATTCTTGGTCATGTTTCACGTTCTTCCTCTAGTGGAGTCTTTGAGTTGGCACTGTCTAGAGATTGGATTCACCAGGTGAATGATCTCAGTCGTCTTGTGTTTGGTCACTGTCCACCATCAGTGATCAGATCTAGAACTTTGCAGTGTACTACTAGAGAAAGCATCCCCAGTATGGTCGCCATTCTATTAGCACTCTGTAATTTTCCCAAGGCTGTTGAGGCAGTCACAGAGGAAACATCAAAACCACTTTGACTCAAGGATCTAGCCCTCCAAGACTCAGAGAGGGATCTCTCTGTCAAATTTATCTTTTTTTGAGATTTGATCTTAGGCTAGCTATGTAGAATAAGATTTCTTTTTAGGAATTGGGTATAGGCAGAGAAAACAAACCATGGGCTATGGAGTCACTGTACCAAATGATCAGAAATCCATGTCAACAGACTAATATTTGCAGGGAAAGGTAGACAAAACGTTGCATCCTTTAACTTGAATGAAATGGGAGAGATGGAATAGGTTTAGAAATCCAATTAAACACAGAGCAATTAAGAATTCTGAGTTTAATCTTCAGTGGAAAACATAAAAAGCTATACCAAGCCAGAGACAGAGGGTACATTAAAACCAATTTTGTTCTTAATATTCTCGGAATAATTCAGAAGCAAACATTAATTATGATAACATAGAAAACAAATTTACAAAGATGGATGCACATCACCAGTCGAAATAGTCACAAGAATCCTGCAACATAGCACTGTATTATTGAATTGATGAAAGTACAGAAAGCTCAATGAGCTTCTCTACAAAAACTAAACCATGGTCCTCTCATCGATCAACCTCTTTTACACATTTGAATCACTACAATTTATAAAAAATACTCTCCTCGGGCTCCGAAGGTCGGAGTCAACCACCTCGGACAAAAATAGCCACAAATTCTAAAAAATCCTAAACTGTCTGTCATGAAAGACGGACCGGATTTCTGCGAAAAAGAGGTCCACTCAGACATTTGTTTATATTTTATTATGACATATGGGGAAAAAATGAAGGAGGTTATTGTAGAAGGGCATGTTATGGAAAGAAACCTCCTTCATTTTTTCGAAATTTGCCTCCATCTCGCTGTAACAACTCCCGCAAAATCGGGATTGTAATAGGAAAAACCAGAAATCCAAAAATTGAGGCTGAAAGACAGCTTCAATTCTCTCAACTGGTGGTACCTTTGCAAAAACTGGGAGATTTTTTTGTTCTTCAGCCTGTGATTAACAAAAATATCTTTTGGTTTTTAAAGTTTCATCTTCTTTTTTCCAGAATCCTCTTCGCAAGACAAGGTGTCAAAACTGGAAAAATGACGGTTTTGTGAAAAAGGGGGAAGGCGGTTTTGGAGAGGTAAGTGGTATTCCATACTGCCCCTTGAGGTGGTAAGTGGTATTTTTGGTATGGTGGTAAGTTGTTTGGAATGGAGGTGGTCTAAATAAATGTATGGATGACACATTTGGACAGGGGGAATGCACTGACAGCGTTATGGGATGTGACCATTAGGAGAAAAAGTGGAAAATGATGTCACGGGGCGATGGGGGTATGTCAGAAAAATGGTAAGTGGTAAGTGGAAAAATGGTTTGTGGTAAGATATGGGAGTCTGGAGAAATGGATTCCTTCCATGTTAGAGGAGGGGGGGCACTAGAAAAACATTC
>SNQJ01S0016498.1:145689-156994 GCA_010110895.2 Picea sitchensis
ACCCATGATTCTGGACCCCCCCACCCCCCCCACCGTTAAAGGTAGAACAATCGGGGGGGTCTGGAAAATCTTGTCAATCGTAGATCTACGCATCAGCGCCTCAGCTGTTCATCTATGTTCTTTATTTAATATGTGAGTACAAACTCCTATTTTCTCTGAAAAACTTAGGATAGATGCTTTATGTGGGTTTACCCAAGATTTTATCACCATGGGGTTAGGAAACACCACTCTATGTCAACAATCATGCATTTTATTTTATTTTCCTTTCTTTCTTTTTCTCTTTTTCTTTTCTCAAATTATTTACATAATGGAAAATCATTTGGGAACCAAAGAAGTAAAGGGATGACATTTTCAGTCACCAGTTGATCCTATAAATTATAGGGTTATAACAGAGACCTTGAATGAGGGTATTGATTTTCCTAAGAAGAGAGAAAATTTGAGTCCCCACCATGGGTGTGTTACAAATTGGTATCAAAGCACGGAAACAACACTTGACCCATTTGGATTCATGCACGAGTTGTATGAAAATGTCTCCAGATAACTTTAAGGGGTAACACCCTATCTTACCACATTCCTAAGAGGCATAGAAAACTTCTATTGAAGAGAGGAATGAGATCCTTTACTGTTGATACATGTTTTGGAAATTGGCACTATGTGTTGCTAATGTTCCCAAATTAAGAATTTGACTTCACTATGAAATTGTACATGTTGTTGTAAAATAATAAGATTCGGTTAACAAGGCTAAGATGAGCCCGTGGAGAATGTTACTGCCAAACATAAATAATCTACATAAATTGCTTGAGTAGAAGGATGCAGATTTAAAATACAGTTGGGATTTTATCCAATGATATTGAATCATGCTAGTCTATGAAAAAGGAATCCTAGCATTTTTTTTGAAATGGTATCTGATCCTACAGGAATGGTATTATACTGAAGAACACTCATATTTAAACTAAAATAGAAATGTGAACGGATGGAGAGGATCTGGAGCAGTAATGATTACTTCTTTAATGAAGGGTTAAACCTAGTATAGGTGTATAACTCCTCACAAGCAGAGGAATGAGTCTGGTGACCATTCCCTGAAAAGGGAGAGCATGTGAAGCTCTCGGGTTTCAAAGTGGACAAAGAAACAAAAAAAAAATATGGGATACAGGAATTGCTGGACATGGTTGTTCTAATCAAGCTAATAAACGAAGTTGTAGAAATATGGAGTGATTGAGTGAGAAATCACCACAACTTCCCTTGCTTGGTGGATAGGAAACTAATCTGCCAGATTTCTTGTGGGACGAGGAGAGTGGCCTCTGTCCCTGACTGTGCTGAACAGAAGGAGGAATTATACGTGTAATGGTCAAGACCGATCTTGACCTAAAGGTATTCTAGATTTATGAACTGGGATACTTAGTAAGTAACATAATTAAAAATTGTTTTTGGGATTTAAGGGAATAGTCCAAATGGTAATAGACATTAAATTGTTAAAATTGAGATAAAATGGTTGACTAAATGTTGATCATGTATGTGGTAAATTAAGTGTTGGGGCACTTCTAGAAGCCCAATGGGTTAGAATGACATCCAGTGGTGGATGGTAGCCATATAGATATAGTTGGAAGCTAGTTTGGCTAATCCTGTTACCTTGGGCATGGTTATAATTTCCCAGATTGTATTTATAAGTTGGGAAATGTTCCAGGGAGGTTGAGACAAGATTGTTTTCCTGCTAGTTGTTATCGTATGAAAAGGGAACCTAATTATGACTATGTCTTATTCAAATTCCATGTGGATGTCATGTCAATGACTGCAAGCTCTCAATTGAGAGGGAAGCTCATTGTTGAGTATGCCTATGAGTCTTGTCATTAGAATGGAAGCAATATCCTTGGAGGAGGATCTAGAAGTCTGAGATGCCCATGTGCATGCATGCCATGGAAAGGGTGCAAGAAAATGAGCTTGCATGATGAATGTTTGGTTAGGTTTGTGTGTTTTTATGCTTGAATGCATGGATTTAATGCATTGTGAAGCTTCTTGATATGAATCCTGATAGTAATACCAGTTAGGTATGAATGATATTAAATGTGAAAGTGATGCACATGTATGATGTAGAGATATATGTAGGATGTAAAATATACCCATGGCAGCTACACACAGAATTTTGATTATGCATATAATTAAGTACATCATGGATGTAAGTTAATAAAACTAGAATATGTATCGATACATAATTTGGGTGCATGACAAAGATGCATGTTTATATTTTTTAGGGAATATTTGGTAAATAGCTAAATCTAACTCAAGGTTGAGGCCATCACAGATAGTGATGGACGTGCAATAAGGAAGTTGCATGCTGAGGGAGTTTCCTGTGGAAGAACTGTGTGAAAAAACCGTCAAGAGGTCATAGTCACAACCTTAATAACTGCTAAGAACTAAGCAGTGAGCTACAATATTATATATATATATATAAGAATCATGGATTACATTTTTGAAAGAATCATGTAGTAAATAGAAGACTAATGAATGAATAAATGAGTATGTTTGATTGAATAGGATTGGTTGAATCCATGTTAACAAAAGGCATATGTATGCCTCGGATACCCAAGTAGGGTATGATTCAGGAAGAAAACCATGATCAAATCAAGATACTCAAGAACCTGACAGAGGAGATGAATGTGAGATGCTCATCTGAGGGAAGACCGATGACAGTCATCAAATCGACTTCACTATCCAATGGAGTTAACGGATTAAACACCATTCTTTCGATTAGATCGACAGTCAAGGATCATTGTGAAGAACGAAAGTGGAATTAATAGATGTGCTAATGCACAGCCTGCATTCAACCAACGTCATTGATGTCGTTGGGGTGGAGAATCAATGACCACAATTAAAAGAGTTGGGCAAGCACTTTTATAATTTGCGTAGATTGAAATCTTCGATAAAGAGTGAGTATATTGGGATTCTGCAATCATTGGGAACCATCGATCTGTGAACGATCGGTGGGAGAACCTGCAAGGAACCCATGCTTTAATGTTGCATAAAACTCATACTGTGATTGGGTTCTGTGGTTGAATTTAGTACATCGAAGCTATGTTATCAATCTAAATTCTTGGCCAAACACTTATGTGTTGGAATTATTATTATCTGGAAATCGTATGGTTAAAATCGATCAAGGGCTATGACTGATGAGCCGTGATCATTATGGATATTGCAACATGGGTTAATGTCGAGACCTATACCTGTAATTTAAATTCAATATAATGTTGTTTTGAGTTTTGGATCTAATCATAGATCGGATGACCCGTATTCATTGCGGAGGTCGGGAGGAGAATTAAATCACAAGCTAGTTGAGGTTCCGTAATCCCTTACAGTCGTTAGATCTAGGGAAAAGTGGATCTACACCATCGATTTGTAGAAAAAGGGTTTAGCCAGGATCATAGCGCTTGGACATGGGATCCAAAGGGATAGCGCCTAAAAAGAATAAAACTGAGGTTACATCTCTCAGTCGCATGGAGAGAAAACGGAGTTCCTCCAGGTCAGTCATGGAAGATAGAGTTTAACACTTTGCCTTAGACTGTGGTCGTGAGGACTAGTTCTATGGGAATAAAGGTGATCATAGATATCACATTGCATGGACTTGCTTCGAGGAAGTGCATGTTTTCATGAAGGGAAGACAATGAACCCTCCATTCAGGAAGGAGGACCTTCCAAAAATTTTGAGTACATTATATGGATGTCAAAGGAATTCTTAAAGGAATTCATGTGAAACCTGGAGTTTCATGAATGACGATATTAGTGTTGTGATCGATTCAGAGAAACAAATATGGTACTGTTATAATAATAAATATGGAAAAAGAGTCCATATGGTAATAAGTTGGTTGAATTCAAACACACCTTGGCAAGAGTGCCTAACCTGAAAAGTGATAACCTGAAATCGATGCAAGGGTGCATTGGGTATGAATGTGGCCACGAATGTTGGCACATTCATTAAAGTCAATTGATATCTGAATTTCATTTTGAAAAGTTGATATACTGAATTGTTGCATGTGTAAGGAATGAAATTTCCTTTTTATTATATCATCGAATATATAAAAGTGATTTGACTACTAGCATGCACAATTTAATAATTGTTTGTGATGACGTTATAAAGGTGCAATGAAAATATATGTGCATGGGAAACTAACAATTTGTTTGGATGATTGGAGTTGAAAGTGCAGGAAGCAAAGGGGTCTTGGATATGGAAGCATTGTAAGCCCATAAGGAAGACCAATTGCCTGTTGAGCTAAACGTTATGGGAAGGAAAGTCCCATAATTATGAATCTGGTTCCTATGCGTAACAAATATGAAAAGAAAATGTGGAATTTGGAAATCTGTGGGTGATAGATTTACAAGAAAATTTTGAATTTAAAATTTATGATGATGTCTCATGAATTTTTGTATTCTTATGATACAGGTGAGAAGAAAATATCTTTCCAAAAAGGACAGATGAAGGTTGTCAAGCTGTAAAAGCATGAAAAATGGCTATTGTTGAGCCATGATCAGAACCCTGTGGTAAGACATGATCACCTATAATATGTTGTGTTGAGGTAACACAAGACGGAGGGATGCATCAGTAGAGAAAGTCTGAGGGATTCCTTGACTGTAAGGCTCAATAAAGTCTCTAAAATTCTTCCTGTGCGAGAAAACCTTGGCAAGGAAAGATGGATCACCCGAGGAACTGTATAGCAGAGAAGGGGATGCCTGAGCCTGGGACTGGAGGGTGAGTGACCGCAAGGAAGAGGATACCTTGATAGTTCTTGTAAACTATTGATTGGGATCATGCACACGATGGACCTATAAACGGTAAAATGTTTTTTCATGAGACTATGATTAATGTTCTTGTTGTCCAAGAATTATTGAAAGCAGGTGACGAATATTAAGGGTCTGAAAAAGGACCTGACCAAGAAAGAAGTTCAAGACTTCTGAAGTGGTTGAATGAGAAAGGAATGACAGGTGTTACTGAGAAAGAACATCAAGAATAATGTTCCTTTTAAGGGGGGGGGATTGTAACACCCTTGTTTCCACCAACTTGTAATTAATCATTAATTATGGTTACCATGTTGTGGCATGGGGACAATGTAAATGTATTATTTTTTAATTTCCAAATAACTAATTGTGGGGGTGAATCCTTGAAAGTACTGGCCATGATATCACTAGAGGAAAGAATGTGAGAACGATAAGAGAACAGTTAATAAGAAAAGAATAGGTGGCTGGACCCTCAACCACCCCCATGAATGGAAGAATGGTCTAGCTGCAAAAGGTCAGCCCGAAGTACCACAAGGTCTTGTGGACCCAGAATGAACCCGGGGTTTCTTTCTGACAGAAGGAACTGGATAGGAGGAATGTGCATGAAAGGAACACAAGATGATATGAAGAGAAGAGTGGAGAATGCGAGGATTATGATTTCAGCAAGAAGAGAATGAGAAAAAGTCCACAAGATTGATGCTAAGGAAGCATCCGATAAACCTCATCGAGGTCATGATAGACAGAGATATCTCTGATAGTATGCAGAGAATGAGACCTGAGTAGAAGGCCATGAGCTTGATGTTGAGGAAGCATTTGATAAACCTCACAGAATATGTGAAAGGGAAAGGATCGATGAGAGTTGGCATAAACTCTTTGGTGATATCATGTCTTGGAACGGGGGTGTCCAGAGTGCTAAGAATGAATGCCTCTGAGCCTATGGTTGGGTGGAAGGATGAACACCCACAGTCAGTTAGTTGGCCACCATTTGTAATAGATAAGTAATCTTATATCATGTGTATTTAAGTGGTAATTGTGAATTAAGGTTGGATATTCTATGAATGTTGCAGGGATGGACATGTTTTCTTAATGGTTATATTGCATCCCTTCAATTCTACCTAATTGTGTATTTAATAAAATAAAATATTCTCTGTCTTGTACACGTAAATGCTTGAGCCCTGTGGTGGCTCAAGTTAAAATAAATGAATTGTGATTTTGTCGATATTGGGCATAATTTCACATGTGCATGTCGACACTCCCAGTCCTTCTGAGTCTCTTGGAGGAAGGATTCTGTTAAGCTCAGGAGAGGTAGTGCACGTATGCACATGATCTCTGCAAGGCGGGAAGAGACTAAGAACCTCTTAAGTTATAGAATTGATGAATGAGTGCAAGGGGTGCAGAGAAGAATTATTCTAAGTGTTAAGCTTAAGAGAAAGAGCGCAAATCTCTTAAGCCTTTCAGAGCTAAAAAAGCTCAGGAAGAATAGTGAGATTGAAGTATCGAAAGGGAAGGTTCCTTTGTTTGTCAGATGAATGAACGCGATCTGTTTGGGAAGAAACAATGTTTGTTGTGACCATTGGATACTATTGGCCCTTGGTTATGGAAGGAAGTGAAGAACAAGGAAGGAAAGGTAAAAAGAGAGCTTTGCAGGAGACACAATAACTATCACTGAGTCGAAGTGAGAAAAAGAGTAGGAAATATGGAGCGAAGTGTGGAAAATCAAGTCATTGGATGAGGAGATCAGGGATGATAGATCAGAAAGGAAGAAAGATCGTGGAAAACTCAGCAAGTAGAGAAATCCATCATTGGATGATTTGGAGCACCGCGTGATGAAGAAGGAAAGACAGGTTGGCAAAGCCCGAAAAAAGAGGGTCAAGTAGATCAGATCTATAGATGTACAGGATAGACCTAGCTGATAAGTGATATATGAATCTTGTATTGTTGTTGTGATAGATCCACTTGATATTCCCCTTGTTGTATACATTATTTTCCTGCAACCCCCCTCTTAGTTTCTTCGGGTGAGACTGCATCTGCTTCATAGGTGCTGCCGAAAAGGCCAATAGCTAGGGATTGTTGGTGTGCTCTTGGAGTGAACCTCGGGTCTACCCCTATGACAACAAATGGTTCCATTGCCAGGACAGGAATCTATGTAAGGGAATGTCAAGGTGGTTGCCATCAAAGATGAATATTTAGAAGTGGATAGAGGATCAAGAGAGGGACTTTGCTGAAGCCCAAAACAAGAACCCTAAGCCAAGTACTGAAGGTTGGCTGCAGAGACACATCTTCACCGATATTCATGAGATCTTCTTTGGAGGAATCCATCAAGAGATATACGAGTGGTTAGCTAGATTAGTCGATACCCAGTTCGAGAACAGATCTAGACCTCCTGTGGTCTAGACATCAGAGTTGATTAAGAAGGTTAAGAGAGTTGACAATGCTATATCAAGGGTTGTAGATCACTAGTTTGATAGTACCATTGGAGGGTATATCACCGAATTTTTTGTTGACAGAAAAAAATCATATAGCCAGGCCGAGAGATACTTCTTCAAAGGACCCAGAGGAAAAAGTTTACAATTTCTGAAGTTAAGAATCAAGATGTTGTTGCATGAAAATAATGTCTTGAAGATACAGTATATTGGTTGGATCCGAAAAGGCTAATGTTCAATAATTCGGACAACGATAGTGACACAAAAGATGGACATACACGAAGTGGGAAAGTATTTCGAGGGGTTCACCTTGAGAACCCGTTCAAGCAAAACTATGGAGATGAGGGTTTCTACAGTGGAGAAGAGGCAGATCTGACGGACACAGAACATTCAGAACCCACCATAGCAGAGGAAGAGGAAGCTGAAGATTCAAGAACTTTGCCAGAACGAGCCAGAAACATCAGGAACTGCGCAGACCACTGAAGTAAGTAATATCAATCCTTTATTATTTCAGAAATGCTAAGTAATCAAAATATTTCGAATCACCAGAATCTGCAGACTACTATTACTTGTAGTTTAGCATCTACTCAAACAAGAAACCTAGGAAGCTCTATGGAAGATGAGATGAGGCTCCCTATAATTAAAGGAGATGGATCTGAAGATCCTGATCAGCACTGGTTCCTGTGTGAGGCCATATGGAACATTAAAAATATTACCAATGAAGTTGTTAAAAGAAACCAATTTAGCACTACGTTGACGGATCGCGTGTTGAGTTGGTACATGAAGCTTGTCCAAGGAATTGCATATCCTAAGAAACTAAATGAGATCAAGAACACACTGGTTGTAGAGTTTAAAAAACCTAAGTCAGATTCACAGTGTATTACTGAGCTGAAGGAGATCAAACAGAAGGTAGCCAAACCTGTTTGGGAGTTCGATCAGAGATTCAAGACCCTAACAGGTCGATTGAATTTTAAGATCCCAGATGAGAAGAACAAAGAATGGTTCATCGCTTCTCTTTTACCACACATCAGAGTTCCCCTAATGTAGTAGAAGATTGCATCGTAGGCAAAATATTTGGAAATTTCCATGAAGTTTGAATCAACACCTATGGGAGAATCTAGCTCAGGCATGAGATAGATCTTGAGCCAGCTGACTAGTTTGTCTCTACAAATTGAGGATATGAAGAAGGAAAAGGGGAAGGATAAAAGAGAAGATATCTCATGTGTAATATGCAGATCCGAAGATCATGATAAAGAAAATTGTCCCCTGTTTCATGAATATTTGGCCTCAGGAGCACTGAGCCCCTTGAAGCAAGTTAACCTGCACTGGTGCAAAGTATGCAGAAATCGACATCGCCCTGGTGAGTGATATTATATGCAGAAGTATGTTCAGACACCCACAAACTTGTACTACACATTTTGTAAGTTCGTAGGGCACGATGATAGAGATTGTAGGGATTTTGACTTGATGCATGAAAGATCAAGAGACATATACAAGATCTAAGGCAAAGTACACCAAGAAGGAAACAATGCACAGTATAATTCTCCACGAAGAGGAAGTTTCAATCCTCGCGGTGGATATAGAGGATGAGGATGAGGAGGAGGTATGGGTCGAGGCTGAGGACAAATAATCTATTACAACTACCCGCAGCCAGGACATTTAGTGAGGGACTACCAGAACCCTTGCACAACCTGTAGTTATTACAATTCCTTCGAGCATGTCATTGAGGACTTCCCTTTGTTGCTAGCTAATCTTTAGGAAATACGAGGACCTCAACAAAACCCGCAAGTGCAACTAATATTTGATGAACCTCACGGAGCAGACCCTAGATTCATTGTTATCACTTGAGCAGGCGTTGCTATAGGAGAAGACAAAGCATCCCAAGGAAATACTACAGACAACCACGAAGTCAGGAAAGCTATAGAGAAGACCCCAACATTCGATGTTAAGAAAGAAAGACAGATATTTGAGGAGGCGAGAAAAGAGTTCAAAGGAGATCAAGGGTCTTTATCAAAGAAACAATCAGAAATCAAAGAATATGGCATGCCTAAGGTGTTTGATCAGTCTGTGTCACTAACAAAAGGAAAAGAGGTAAGCAAACTCATGGAATTTTTATGCACTTCTGTTAAGTTGATTCATGATAAAAGTGTTGTACAAGAATTAAAATATTTAATCAAGCAGTATGAGCTAGGAAAGATAGACTCCTTACTGAATAGGGCAGTGCACCAAATTGGGAAAAGGGGAAGGAAAAATAAATAATTACACTTGAATGCTCAAATAAGAGAATATGATATATGGTCCTCGACTTAAGGTTGGAGGTCAATGTCATGACGAAGCAAACCTGGGAACTTATGGGAAAATCGAAGTTGATCTATTCCCCTACCAGGATTAGAATGGATAATTAGCAAGTTGTTGGCCCATTTGGACGATTGGAGCATGTCCCTATGGACATCGATGGAGTTAGAACCTTTTCCAATTTTGAAGTAATTGAAATTTTTGATGACAACTGCCCTTATCATGCATTATTAGGAATTGATTGGGCCTTCAACAATTCTACTGTTGTTGATCTAAAGAAGAGACGTATGGAATTTGAAAGATATGACCTTAGGGTCACTTCACCTTTATATCCCGATGAGGTTCCTCGTTACACAGAGCGTATCAGAGAAGAAGACCACACATACGAACTAGAAAATATCTACAAACTAACAACCAGACAGCAGGATTATATCAATCCTACAACCAGCGGGAATATGAGCTAGTGAAGTGACATCATATGTTCATCATACTCAAAAGAAGCGTTGGAGAACTGGCATAACCAAATGTATGAAGTCTCTACCAAAATATGTGTTAGACTAACCAGAGGGGTTTGTTGGATCGGACAACAGTGAGTAACTTACCCACATTTGATGGGTTGAACCCTTTAGAAAACTTCTTATCAGAGTTTGATACAAGTGTACCAACACAATAGAGGCTATTGGCAATGGATGAGTCCATGAAAGCCACACCAGCAAGATGGTGGGGGATGCACAAAGGAAACATCACAGTCTGGAAAAAATGTCGAACTTTGATGACAGCATGGTTCTTAGCACAAGTAGGAAGTTGTGAAGTGAGGTACGCAGGTCGAAGTTGCCCAAAGGACCATGTGAAAAGCTGCGAAGAGGCCTGGAGTGACATTCCTCAAGAAAAATGGGTGCACAGATTCATTAGCACGTTGGACACGATCCCTATCAATTGGTACCTTCAAGAAGAGTTGTGCCTCGTCACTTTAGATTGGGAAGGTATGATCCAGAATTTTGTAACCACCTTTTTGTTTGAAAGTGAATTTCCTTTAGTAGACCAAGCATTACAGATTGTGAGACATAAATTATTTAAGGAGGCATCTGGCCTCCCTTTGGATCAAGTAGAGGATGAATGGACTGCACCATTCTAGAAATTGAAAGGATGTTACAACATTAATGCTGATGAGGATTATGATCCGAGGAAGGTAAACATCATTGAGACAGAAGGCCACATAAATGTGGAAGGACCAGGAGTTGAGATGCCATTCATAGTACAACTGATAAAAATAAATAAAGTTAATATTGGTACAGAGGAGACACCGAAGCTTGCCAATGTCGAATATTATTGGGATGTTGCTACCATCGACAAGATTACAGAGTTATTGCGCAAATATTAGGACTTGTTCCCAACCAAGTTCACTGATATGAAGGGAATCAAAGGACCTATGGGTGAGATGAGAATACCTTTGAAACTAGATGCAAAGCCAGTCAAGCAAAGACCTTACAGACTGAACCTGAAATACAAGTAAAAAGTGAATATCGAGCTCGATAGAATGCTGGAAGCATGGGATTATTGAACCTGTTGGAGCCGCCCCTGTTTTTTCCGCCTCACACAATTTAGAATATTCTGATTCTTGAGATATAAAGTTGTTCTCTTTCCCCTTTTCCTTCAAAAAATTATAAAACTCTGAAAAAATCTTTTGTTGCCTCAATAGTAATGCTTTTCCACTTACGAAGGGCCCGTTTTTCGCAAGTATGTTTGTCCTTAAGATTTTTCAAGTTTCGTGATCTCGCAAGCCGGACACCTCATTCCTTGAAGTCACAAGTCCCGAATCGCGAG